>JAVKPL010005338.1:0-23701 GCA_032173675.1 Gastrolobium villosum | reverse complement strand
AAATTTAGTGTCTCTTCGGCTAAATAAGCTTCACAAATAGAACCTTCTGGTTGCGCCCTGTTCCGTACAAGAGACTTAAAATGCCCTAACATCCTATCATCACAAAAGAATAATCTTATCAAGGCAATTACTTAATATTTTTACCTCACAAATACAACAAATGAGTTAAGCACAACAAAAATGTGTACCTCTCAATTGGATACATCCAGCGATAATACACAGGCCCTCCTAATTTTACCTCTCGAACAAGATGACAAGTTAAATGAACCATCACCGTGAAGAACGAAGGGGGTAAAAGGATTTCCAAATGGCAAAGAGTAAGCACAATTCGATGTTGCAGATTATCAAGGTTTGAGACATTCAACTTTTTTAGGCATAATTCTTTGAAAAATGTAGATAACTCTACCAACACTGCAGTCACCGCATCAGGCAAAACATTACGTATAGCTATTGGAAGCAGATGTTGCATGATGATGTGACAATCATGACTCTTCAAGCCAAATATCTTGGAGTTTTTTTCATCAATGCAACAAGATATGTTACTTGAGTAACCATCTGGCATCTTTACATTCTTCAATGTTGTGAGAAATATCGTTCGTTGTTCTCTTGTCATTGTAAACAACAAAGGAAGAAATTTTCCATTTTCAAGTGGCCAAAGATCATGTTTTATGCCCATGTGTTTAAGATCTTGGCGAGCTTCACGATGATCCTTTGATTTATCATCATTGATCAATGTATATAAAATATTGTCACAGACATTCTTCTCAATATGCATAACATCCAGATTGTGACGTAAAAGATTATCCTTCCAATAAGGAAGATCAAAGAATATGCTTTTCTTTCTCCATTGTTTTGGTTTATCTTCTCCACGTGCTCTTTTCCTTCTAGTATTTGATTCAAGATTGCTTCCAAAGGTTACATTGATACCATCCAGTTGATTTAGAATTTCTAACCCGGATAATAACATAGGTGGGTCTCTTTCTTCAACTGTGCCATCAAAGTGCTTCTTCATCAATCTAAATTTATGACCCTTCTCCAGAAATCGTCTATGACCCATAAAACACCATTTTTTGCTATATTTTAATCGACAAGAGCATGTATCAAAATTACAAGTTGGGCAAGCATTGCCAGTATAAGTGTTCCACCCGGATAAGGTACCAAGCCCAGGGAAGTCACTAATTGTCCACATAAGAGCTGCTCTCATTCTAAATACTTCATTCATTGAAGAATCGTAGGTTTCCACACCATCACTCCATAGCTCATTCAACTCCTGGATTAAAGGTTGTAGATACACATCTATATTATTCCCTGGCATTCGTTTTCCAGGAATGATCATAGAAAGAATCATGGAAGTTTGTTTCATGCACTCCCAAGGAGGGCGATTATATGGAATTAAGATGACCGGCCATATGCTATAGTTACTACTCATGGTTCCATAAGGATTGAAACCATCAGTAGCTAGGCCAAGGCGAACATTTCGAGATTCTGAAGCAAATTGAGGGTGAAGTTGGTCAAAACTCTTCCATGCTTCAGCATCTCTTGGATGCCTCAATAATCCATCTGGATTGTTTGCCAAAGCATGCCATCTCATTGATTTTGCTATTTTAGAACACATAAATAATCTTTGCAACCTTGGTTTCAACGGGAAGTAACGCAAAACCTTTGCCGGTAGCTTTTTTCTACTAACAGTATGGCCATCTCCTTTTCCCTTACCCATTGGCTTCCATCTAGAAGTTCCACAATGTTCGCATATTTCCAAACTTTCATCTTCTTTCCAATACAACATGCAATTTTTCGGACAAGCATCTATCTTGGTATAATTAAGACCAAGTTTATAGATGATCTTCTTTGCTTCATAGAATGAATCTGGAATTTTCGCATATTCGAATGCATCTTTTATCAATTCCAATATCAATGTCATTGCCTTGTCAGTCACACCACACAAGCACTTTATGTGATACAATCTTAACAAAAAAGACAACTTTGAATACTTTCGACACCCTTCATATAATTCTTGGTTACCATCTCTAACCAAATCATCAATATTTCTCTGTTCTTCATGAGGCATAGGATGTTCGGACACCAATGATTCAAATGAAGTGGTGGGTTCTGATGCATGCCGTTTGTTGACCCCAAATGCATCATTTATCATGTCTAATATAGGGTTTTCAGTGGCCAACGACTCTTGCATTACTTGAGAATCTCTTGATGTCACTGTTTCATACGTTTCACCATGCCAAATCCAAACTTTGTAATTTTTTGGAAATGGCTTGCAAATCAAGTGGTCAAGCACTATATCTCTAGTTTCCCATTTATTGAAGCGACATTTAGCACATGGACACTTTATTGCCCCATTCACAGACCGCTTCTCAAATGCAAAATCTAAGAACTTATTTAACCCATGTAGATATTCAACTGAATTTCGTGGCATATCAATCCATGATTTGTCCATTTTTGCCTTGGTGTCAGATAAACCCACGTGAGCCTCTCTTCCACCCCATGTAAAAATACAAAAACAATGACTCATATATGATATATTAAGAAGTGGGAGAAAATTTACTTTTTGATATTGTTGCTAAATATTAAAAAAATACCTAAAGTCAACAAATCATAATAGATTATGTTTACAAAGGCATTTCTTTTCAACTCAATGCAGTTAAAGATTAAATTCATGTCTTATTAAAAAAAATGGAGCATATCAAGCAACTATAGTCAACAAAACCAAAGCTAAGGCAATAAAAATCTTGTTCACAACATAGATGCAAGGAATATATATCTACTTCCCTCAATGACATCAATAAGGTCATCCGCAGTGGCATCATACCTGAGAGTAATATGTGCGTTATGATTCCACCCTTATCTTTACTCCTAAAAGTCAGATTTGGTGGTTCTTTATTGTGAGTGAAGGATTGGCTATAGGTTGGGGTTGGGGTTCCACTTCATCTAAGATTCTGGCAGAGTTGGCAATCAAAAAGGTTATGGTTAGATTGTTGATGAAGCAGAATTCTGGTTGTGCTATATACAGAATTCTGGTGTAAAAAAAAACTTTTATATAGTTTGAAAGAAGGAACCCAGCTAGACTCAAATTTTAGAGATAGTGAGTTGTATGAAAAGTATTACCCATTAATGAAATGACAGTAGAAAAGAACATGGAAGATGCAGTTAAAAAAAAGAATCTGGTTAAAATTTAAAAGTTTTTTTCTCAAGTTTCTGACTGAGAACAAAAACTATACACATAAGGCAAAATAGCAGAGGAAAACAGAGGAAATCAGAGGGTAAGGGTTGGGGTTGTTATAGTTTTTCTGGGTTTGGTAATCGTTTAAAGACAGAGAAGAAAGCCTGCTAGAGAATCCGAGACCCAAACATGGACGATGAGGCAGGTTAATTAACACTTTTGCATTGGTCTTTCAATGTATATATAAGAGTTTTGGATGCTCCGACTTTCTCGGAATCTTTATTAGACTACATTTTCATGTCCTTGATAATATGCCCGCGGGTGGGGACCTTATCATAGCCAACTTTGTTTGTGTGTGTTTGTGTGTCAGTTCAGGTACAACCAAATATACTGACAAAAAGAAAAACATCAATGTTTTCTGATTTTAAACAATATCTTATTCCTATGACATACTATTTCATGATCTGATCAAATACTATGACATAGCTCCACTCAACTGCTATGCCAACCCATCAATGTTTTCTGATTTTAAACAATATCTTATTCCTCCATCGCATTAAGAAAATACAGATAGAGAGAAAAGAATAACCATAGAAGGAATGATTTGCGGATTTCTAACAACTATAATGGTTTAAAACTGATAAGATATCAGGTACAACCCAAAAAGTAATAAATTAATAGATACAATCAAGTAATCAACTATCAAGTGTTGTGTTTACTTGAGTCACAATTTTAAACCAAGATGATAATTCATAGGTAAAATTTATAAATATGACAATACCGTGTCAAGAGAATCAGCTCCAAGGGCAGCAAATTTGGACTCTCCAGTGACACTGGAACCCTCTGGTAGAGCCAATTGTTTCTTGACTATGTCACACACCTTATTTACCGTTTCCGGTTTGGCCTGATCAAAAAAGAAAAACCCACGCTGGTTATATCACATAAAATATTTCAAAAATTCAGGCCAAATTAACACTTCGAAAAATGAAGAATTACAAGTACAAGCAGTTAGTGATAATTCCAACAAAAGGTATCCACAATCTGAAATCAGATCTCCCCCGTGACATCTCTCTCCCTCACTCTCAAACAAAAGAAATTCCCAGTCATCATGCAAACGCATTTCGATCTTCAAATATAAAAAATAAAAAATAATAAATATACAAGTTAAATGAACAGAGAATGGACTGTGCTAGTGGGACGATTATTCGCTGTACGAATGAATCACAGGGGAAGCTAACAACAATCATGAAGGTTACATAATTGAAGTTAACAACAGCTATTTTCTCCCCAAAGCAGAAGTTTGCGTTTGTACTATTTACCCAAGTTTCCACAAAAAATTTCAACAGAAAAAGGTATCCACAAAAGGTATCCACAATCTGAAATCGTATCCAAAATCACCAAAACCTCCACAATTAAACAAAAAAATAGAAAAATAAAATCTAGAAAAAGAAAAACACATACCTGATTTGGAGATATCAGATTAAAATGGCACAGCAAACATGCCTCCTTCAACCCAACGAGAAAGACAAAATCTAGAAAAAGAAAAACAATATAAATATAAATTACAAAAAAAAAATCCTAAAATACAAATTTCAAAGAAAAGAGCTGATAAAGCTCAGCTCACCACGATGCACGAAGAACAATGAGAGCAACTAGATCTGTTGTTAGTTCCCTGCGAGAGATAAAAATGTCAAGTGACGGAGAAAAATGAAAGTGCGCGTGTAAGAAATAAGAGATATAGTGCCGAGAAAAAAGCATGCTGAGAAAAATACCTGTAGTTTAGCATCCGCGCGCTTTCAATGATGTGTATTGTTAGTTGATGAAAATGAAAACGGAACAGAGAGATTAGGAGAAGTTTAGAGAGAGAAGTGAAAACGCAACTTAGGAGGAATAAGAAAGGAATAAGAGAAGTTTTCTCATCTTCAGAATAAGAAGAAGAACGCGTTAGTGTGGGTTTGATGAAAAAACAAATATATTTTTAAAATTACATGTAGCAGCGGTCATCAAATAAAGATTAAGAATTACTCACAAATTTTAAAAAATTTATACAAATTATGGCGGTCAAAACCTGCCACATAATGTAAATTAACAACAATTTTTTTTTTAAAAGTGGCGTTCATAAAAAATGCCATAATTCATATTTTTTTTGGGGGTTTTATTGACCTCCACTAAATAACCTCCACAAATCACATCATTTTTTGTAGTGCAAGATCAAAAAATCTTTGTCCTCATACCTCTTCACAAATACGCAGTGGTCGGCTTCTGTCTTTTCAAACTTGTGATCGGTCATGAATGATTCAGATTTCTTGTACCACTGCCGAGGTGCTTTCCTATACGAAGGATAATAATTGAAATTGGTGTTTAGCCCTAAAAAGGAAGGGAAAAAGAAATCTCATGTTACATGACAATTCTAATCTCATATTATAAATATTATAAGTATGTGATCAGACCAGATACGGTAGGGATAGCCCAATACGTATTAAGCCCAAATCACACATGGTTGAGAGTCCTTTGGTTGTTTCTGGCCTGGGCCTGATATTGTTGTTGGGGTGAGCTTCAGCTCTCGGTCCTTCGACCTTCACGTTGCACCAGATGGGGGGTACCTGCGAAGACACTCCAATGCTTAAGTCAGTATCAGAGGCAGGTGTTTATGTTGTGAGAGTAAAGGATCATCGTACCTTGGTGGTACATAGTGTGTTTATATAGTAGTTGAGATGTGTGCTCATACCTCTTCAGGGCGGCTATCCTCGATTTGTCTTTCCCTACAATAAGCACGTCGACAACATATAACAACAAGATCAAAAAATCTTTGTCCTCATACCTCTTCACAAATACGCAGTGGTCGACTTCTGTCTTTTCAAACTTGTGATCGGTCATGAATGATTCAAATTTCTTGTACCACTGCCGAGGTGCTTTCCTATACGAAGGATAATAATTGAAATTGGTGTTTAGCCCTAAAAAGGAAGGGAAAAAGAAATCTCATGTTACATGACAATTCTAATCTCATATTATAAATATTATAAGTATGTGATCAGACCAGATACGGTAGGGATAGCCCAATACGTATTAAGCCCAAATCACACACGGTTGAGAGTCCTTTGGTTGTTTCTGGCCTGGGCCTGATATTGTTGTTGGGGTGAGCTTCAGCTCTCGGTCCTTCGACCTTCACGTTGCACCAGATGGGGGGTACCTGCGAAGACACTCCGATGCTTAAGTCAGTATCAGAGGCAGGTGTTTATGTTGTGAGAGTAAAGGATCATCATACCTTGGTGGTACATAGTGTGTTTATATAGTAGTTGAGATGTGTGCTCATACCTCTTCAGGGCGGCTATCCTCGATTTGTCTTTCCCTACAATAAGCACGTCGACAACATATAACAACAAGATCAAAAAATCTTTGTCCTCATACCTCTTCACAAATACGCAGTGGTCGGCTTCTGTCTTTTCAAACTTGTGATCGGTCATGAATGATTCAAATTTCTTGTACCACTGCCGAGGTGCTTTCCTATACGAAGGATAATAATTGAAATTGGTGTTTAGCCCTAAAAAGGAAGGGAAAAAGAAATCTCATGTTACATGACAATTCTAATCTCATATTATAAATATTATAAGTATGTGATCAGACCAGATACGGTAGGGATAGCCCAATACGTATTAAGCCCAAATCACACACGGTTGAGAGTCCTTTGGTTGTTTCTGGCCTGGGCCTGATATTGTTGTTGGGGTGAGCTTCAGCTCTCGGTCCTTCGACCTTCACGTTGCACCAGATGGGGGGTACCTGCGAAGACACTCCGATGCTTAAGTCAGTATCAGAGGCAGGTGTTTATGTTGTGAGAGTAAAGGATCATCGTACCTTGGTGGTACATAGTGTGTTTATATAGTAGTTGAGATGTGTGCTCATACCTGTTCAGGGCGGCTATCCTCGATTTGTCTTTCCCTACAATAAGCACGTCGACAACATATAACAACAAGATCAAAAAATCTTTGTCCTCATACCTCTTCACAAATACGCAGTGGTCGGCTTCTGTCTTTTCAAACTTGTGATCGGTCATGAATGATTCAAATTTCTTGTACCACTGCCGAGGTGCTTTCCTATACGAAGGATAATAATTGAAATTGGTGTTTAGCCCTAAAAAGGAAGGGAAAAAGAAATCTCATGTTACATGACAATTCTAATCTCATATTATAAATATTATAAGTATGTGATCAGACCAGATACGGTAGGGATAGTCCAATACGTATTAAGCCCAAATCACACACGGTTGAGAGTCCTTTGGTTGTTTCTGGCCTGGGCCTGATATTGTTGTTGGGGTGAGCTTCAGCTCTCGGTCCTTCGACCTTCACGTTGCACCAGATGGGGGGTACCTGCGAAGACACTCCGATGGTTAAGTCAGTATCAGAGGCAGGTGTTTATGTTGTGAGAGTAAAGGATCATCGTACCTTGGTGGTACATAGTGTGTTTATATAGTAGTTGAGATGTGTGCTCATACCTCTTCAGGGCGGCTATCCTCGATTTGTCTTTCCCTACAATAAGCACGTCGACAACATATAACAACAAGATCAAAAAATCTTTGTCCTCATACCTCTTCACAAATACGCAGTGGTCGGCTTCTGTCTTTTCAAACTTGTGATCGGTCATGAATGATTCAAATTTCTTGTACCACTGCCGAGGTGCTTTCCTATACGAAGGATAATAATTGAAATTGGTGTTTAGCCCTAAAAAGGAAGGGAAAAAGAAATCTCATGTTACATGACAATTCTAATCTCATATTATAAATATTATAAGTATGTGATCAGACCAGATACGGTAGGGATAGCCCAATACGTATTAAGCCCAAATCACACACGGTTGAGAGTCCTTTGGTTGTTTCTGGCCTGGGCCTGATATTGTTGTTGGGGTGAGCTTCGGCTCTCGGTCCTTCGACCTTCACGTTGCACCAGATGGGGGTACCTGCGAAGACACTCCGATGCTTAAGTCAGTATCAGAGGCAGGTGTTTATGTTGTGAGAGTAAAGGATCATCGTACCTTGGTGGTACATAGTGTGTTTATATAGTAGTTGAGATGTGTGCTCATACCTCTTCAGGGCGGCTATCCTCGATTTGTCTTTCCCTACAATAAGCACGTCGACAACATATAACAACAAGATCAAAAAATCTTTGTCCTCATACCTCTTCACAAATACGCAGTGGTCGGCTTCTGTCTTTTCAAACTTGTAATCGGTCATGAATGATTCAAATTTCTTGTACCACTGCTTTAAGAACCCGCACCGCTAATTAAGGTAATTAGTAAATTAATTATGATAATTAGGAAATAATTCCATAATTGACCCTAATAATTATTATGAGGTTTTAATAATTACAATTAGTGGGTAAGAATGCTGAAAGTCGCTTTTCGGAAGGAAAGCGCAGATACCGGTTCTGCTACTCGGTATAAATGCGTACCGGAAAAGTATCCCGGAAAATTATAACGAATGCATGATAATTACTAGAATATTATGTAGGACTTGTAAAACAAGTTTCAAGTCAAAATGACGTAATCTGATGCCAGAACTGATACTGGCTATGGAAAAAGCGCGTACCGGAAAGGTGCTCCGAAAAATAAAATAAAAATATGACAAATCTTAGAAAAATGTGTAGGTCTAGATTCCAAAGTTTGGGATCAAGATCTTTTACTTTGCTATTAAGGCTAATACTGCGCGTGTGTGGCCTTGTGCCTATAAATAGACCCATTAAGGGCACAAAACCCTAGACACATTCTTTCCCTACGTGAGTGGCTGCTGCATGAAGGTGTGAGGCACTATTCCATTGCCTTCCTCACCATTCTTGAAGCCAAGTCTTCCCTTTTTGCTTGGTTCCTTCCCTTTCCTCTTCATAAACACTTGTGATCATCCTTGTGAGAGTGAAAGGAGTGTTCTTGGCTGAGTTTCAGCTGCTGTGTGTGAGGTTAGTGGGCTGAGTTGGTGAGTTTGAGTGACTTGAACCTTTGGCTTGGCATTGGTGGTGCCAAGGAGCCATCTTGTGGTGCAAGAACCCATCTTTGTGTTGTCATTTTCGTGCTCCTACTTAGGCTGAGTTTGAAGTGTCTTGGGAGAGCTCCAAGAGCACCTCCTTTTTCTGTTTTAAGCTTGGGGTAAGTTTCCTCACCTTTGATCTTAAGTTTTGATGCTTAAAGTTGATGTCTTGGTCATGTTTAATGAGTAAACAAGAGGGTATAATGAGTATGAACCTAAAATGGATTAAAAATGCATGCTTTAACGTGTACATGTGTTAAAAGTTGGATCTTTGGGATGGATATTCACGAAATGCAGAAACTGCATTCTGTCGTGAGATATCCGGATATTTGTCGAACAGATATCCGGATATCGATATCCGGATAGGGTATCCGGATATTGATATCCGGATATGGGACCTGAGTATCCGGATATGGCATATCCGGATATGTCCAGTGTGATATCCGGATATGGCATATCCGGATATGTCCCTTCTGATATCCGGATATCCTGGGTTTGTGCAGACAGTAGCTGTGCTGTATGAACAGTAAGCTTTTGGGGGTTTGTGGACCCTAGATTAAGGAAGCTTAACTTCTGTAATTAATGAACTAAGTCAGAATCATATGATTAAGGGCTTATGGCTTTGTTGGAAGCCTTAAGACGTAAAACGTAAAGGAAAGGCGTAGTCTTTAAGTTGTATGCTTGTGATGCATAAATATTGATGTATTATTGGTCCATACCAGATTGTGATACTGCTGTTTTTGGACTTGTGAGTGGTTGGACTCTTGGCTTGGATAGTTAGCTTGCAAGGTAAGCTTTCGTGTCCTCGGTTTAGCCATTTTGTTGTTCCACCATGTCCCATGGGGATGGGTTTATGCATGCTGTGTTACATGCTTTAATGTTTTGGAAATGCTGTTGAGCTATTTATATGCAATGTGCTTTTATGAGATGCATGTGGTGTCCACCTATACGGTAAGCCTGAGTATGTAGTACATACAAGATGGTGAGGCTGTGGGTGAGGTGCAGGTAGCGTCCATGTACTCATGTAGGTATAGACGTATTCCTACATTTCTCTGGCCAGTAGATTTGATAAACACACATGGCATGATTAATTGCTGCATCGCATAGTTTTGGAACTTATATTGTAAATACTGTTTTTGAACTTATATTACACATGTAAGTGAGCTTGGGGTGGAAACTCCTTGAGGACCCCTTGTCTTACTGAGATTTCTTGTTTAGAGATCTCACCCCACGTTTGGGGACGCTTATTTCAGGATCAGGTAATGTTGAGGGCTCAGGTGGCAGAAGGCCAGAGCTGAGTTGATGTTATGATATGCTGTCATGCTGGATGTTGACTGCTGTTATGTTTTCCGCTTTGATTGTGTTATTTATGTTGAGACTGTTATTGGGCATTGTTGCCTTATTTAGTGAGCATGGGGTTTGTCCATGCCACATGATTGTTATTGTCCTTTAGTTTGATGTTGTAATTAAAGTATCAGGATTTTGACCCAGGCTACGTGTTGTAGTTCTGTGGTTTTAGATACTCACTTATTATTTATATATGAGGTATTCCAGTTAGTTGTCTTGCAATTTACATACAGGCAGTATTTTATGAAATTGATTAAGTAATCAAGTTGGCTAAGGTTAATGACGTCATAATTGAATTAAAGAAAAAGTTATTCCGCATTTTAATTAAGCGTGGCTTAATACGATAGTATGATAACAATCCGGGTTAACACGGGCTGTTACATTTTATGGTATCAGAGCACTTTCTAGGGAAAAGCCTGTATGTATTGCAATAACTTAGGATGTGTCATTGCGTGTCTACTTTGCGTTCTCTCTGACTGGTGTGTGTTATGATAATGCATATATGACCACATGGCGTGGGCCTGATCAACTCATTCTTTGTGTAACTTGTGCAGAGTCATGGTGCCGCCAAGGAGGAACACGAGTACGAGCGAGGATCAATCGGATCCTATCCTGGCTGCATTGGCTGAGATGCAGGCGGCCCGACTAGCCGACCAGGAAGCCACGAGGCTGGCAAACCAGGCGATGCTGGACGCTGTTCGAGATGCGAACCGGCAAGCCACGGCAGAGGTTCTGGAGGAGAACCGGATGGCTAACATGAGTATGATGAGGGTCATGTTGGAGGAGTTGAGGGCTGGTCCTGCTGCTGGCCAGTGTCCTCCACCGCCGCCACCGCCTCCACCTCTGCCTAGTCAACAGGAGGACACCCAGAGTCAGATGGGTGAGGGCAGTCACTTGACGGGGGCTATGCAGACTATCCCCGTATTTGCTGAGGATCGTGACGAGATCGATCGCCGGCTGAATGCTTTCCGCAAGCATAAGCCACCTTCTTTCGACGGATCTTATGATCCCATTGCTGCTGCCAGATGGCTACAGGCGCTGGATAAGATTTTCCGGATCATGCAGTGCACCGATCCGCAGAAGCTGTTGTTCGCCACTTACATGCTGGAGGGCGAGGCCCATGAGTGGTGGACCAATCTTTCTCACATCTACGAGATGCAGGGCCATGTGATGACGTGGCCATTCTTCGAGGAGAGCTTTCTGGGTCAGTACTTTCCTTATGACTCACAGGAGAGGAAGCAGGGAGAGTCTGACCGGTTGGTACAGGGCTCGTTGTCTGTCGACGAGTACCTGGCCAAGTTTAATGAGCTGGTCAAGTTCGCTCATTTTTGCATGGCGAGACCGACTCCCGTTTTTCTTGCGGCTAAGTTCCGGAGGGGACTTAATGAAGATATAGCCGGACATCTTGCTGGTTCTGCTTCGAGGGACTTCGGGGCGTTGGTTCAGCAGTGCCGCGACATCGAGGACTATTGCCGTGCGAGTCAGGCCAAGAAGGCCAAGATTGAAATACCACAGAGTACTGGCGGTTCTACTACCTGGAAGAACAAAAATTTTGCAAACAAGGGCAAGGGCAAACAGTTGGCGGCTAAGCAAGCGCCAAATCAGTTTAGAAAGACTACTACACAGGGGAACGCCGCTAGACCTCCTGCTCCTAGATGCTCGGGATGCGGGAAGTCACACTTTGGGCCGTGTTCTACCGGTCAGCTGATTTGTTTCCAGTGTGGCAAGGAGGGCCACTATTCCAGAGATTGCCCGACGGCGAGAGTTGCTGCAGTGCAGGCTGTGCCATTGCAGATGGTTCCTACTGGAGCACCAGCCGTGCCACCTTCTACGGGGCGTGTTTACACTTTGGATCGTCAGCAGTCGGACAGAGCTCCGAACCTGGTCAGAGGTACTGTTACCATTGATGGTTCAGCTGTTGATGTGCTTTTTGATTCCGGGGCAACGCACTCTTTTGTTGCTACCCCTATTGCTGTGGGGCTTGAGTTGCCCAGTGATGTGCTTTCTCCACCGATGCGGGTGACCACCGCCACCGGAGAAAAATGTTTGACCTCCACTGTTCATCGCGATGTAGCGTTTCAGTGGGATGGCCGTGACTTCTCGGTAGATCTGATAGGATTACCAATGGCCAACCTTGAGATTATTCTGGGCATAGATTGGTTGTCCAGAAACTGTGCACTGATTGATTGTTGTGCCAAGAAAGTGGTGATGTCTCCGGGTGGGTCCACAGCCAGTTCCTCACCGTTCATTTCAGTCCTGCAGGCGAGGAGAGCCTTGAGAGCAGGGGCATTTGGCTATGTCATGTTGGGAGGTTTGGTGAGTGGGACACAGGAGGATCTCACTGGCATTCCTGTGGTGAGGGAATTCCTCGAGGTGTTTCCCGAGGAGATTCCTGAGTTTCCACCACAGAGGGAGATAGAGTTCTCCATAGACTTATTGCCTGGTGTGGGGCCTATATCGTTGGCTCCATACCGGATGTCGCCACCAGAGTTGGCGGAGCTGAAGAAGCATATTGAGGAGCTTTCAGCGAAAGATTTCATTCGGCCGAGTGTGTATCCCTGGGGAGCACCGGTCATTTTTGTGAAAAAGAAAGATGGGACCATGCGGTTGTGCACCGACTACAGACAGTTGAACAAGGTGACAATCAAGAACAAGTATCCTCTTCCACGCATTGATGATTTGCTGGATCAGCTCAGGGGTGCTTGCGTGTATTCCAAGATTGATCTCCGGTCCGGTTACCATCAGATACGGGTAAAGCCGGAGGATGTCCCTAAGACAGCGTTTCGCTCGAGGTACGGGCATTATGAGTACTTGGTGATTTCGTTTGGACTCACCAATGCACCTGCAGTGTTCATGGACTACATGAACAGGATCTTCCAGCCGTACCTGGATCACTTTGTGATCGTCTTCATTGACGACATCTTGATTTACTCCAAGACGGAGGAGGAGCATACTGAGCACTTGAAGATTGTTTTGCAAGTGCTAAAAGAGAAAAAGCTATATGCTAAGCCGTCAAAATGCGAGTTTTGGCTCAAGGCGGTGAAATTTCTGGGTCATGTGATTTCTGCTAAGGGAGTTGCAGTTGATCCTAACAAGATTGAGGCCGTGATGGATTGGGAGAGGCCTAAGACGGTTACAGAAGTGAGAAGCTTCTTGGGTTTGGCAGGCTACTATAGGAGGTTCATAGAAGGATTCTCCAAGATGGTGCTACCGATGACTCGCCTTACCCGAAAGGAGACTCCATTCGTGTGGACACATGAGTGTGAGGAGTGTTTCCAGGAGTTGAAGGAGAGCCCAGCATATATACTTTTATAGATCAAAAAGCAGGAAATCAGATCTAAAACTGTGTATAAAGGTGTATATGTGGTGAATTTATTGAATAAAAATTGTCAGACACTCTCTCACTCAGATTCTTCATGTTTACAGGAGAAAAATGACAAATAAAGGAGGGAAGAAAAATCAGACAGAAGCTCCACGCTTCAAGCGTTCAACCCACGCTTGAAGCGTAGGAAAAGACCTCGAGACAGTGAGTCTACGCTTCAAGCGTAGAACCCTACGCTTGAAGCGTAGAAAAGAAGAAAAGAGGCAGAAGCTCCACGCTTGGAGCGTGGATCCTGCGCTCCAAGCGTAGGGTTGAGATGGACAGCTGTCAGTTGCGAGAAAAGGAGGATTCTCAGGTGTATAAAAAGGGCACAAAGCAACCCTAAAACACACTTTTCATTCTGGACAAAATTCTAGGTCATTCGGAGGCGGAAGCTCTGGAGAGATCTCTTCTTCTACCTTTCTGTAGTTCTTGTAGTTTATGTTTTCATTTGAATATTGGATTCTAGCCATGATAATGGTTGGCTAGAACCTCTTTGTTGTAGTTAGGGTCACGAACCCTTGTGAACCCCTGATACAATGGATTGAGTTTTTATTGATATATTTATCTTTTGAATTTCGTTCTATTCTGATCGTATTGTTATTGTTATTATTAGATCCGATCAATCTAGTAAGTAATAATAAATCTGAGGATTAGGGCCAACAAGAGGGACCTGAGGTCTTTAATCCAGAAAGGGGATAGAACGACGGTATGAACATGATCTAGGGATAGACATGATTCATATTGTAGATGTTTTAATTATCGATCTTTATGCTTGATCTCATATAGGGCACCTCAAGGAATTAGGGTTCTATATGAGATTAAAGGGTTAATTCCTCAAGGGATTGAGAATTAACTATTGATACCTTTATCTGATAATTATCTAATTTCACGATTTATATATTAATATTTAACTTAATCCAGAGTAAAAGGTGGGGATCATCGGTGAGTGTTCTCTAACTGCAGCGTTTTTCTCATATATTCAAACCCTTATTTTATTGGATTCTTTATTATTCAAAAAGAACAAAAACACGTCTTTTTATTTTACAAATCAAATTCCCACACAATCCTGACATTCGTGTCAAAAACATCTTGAAATATTTAATCTTAAAAAGAATAGTTTAATTGATTTGGACACACTCTCTGTGGATACGAACTTTACTTATCATTTTATTACTTGCGCGATTCGGTACACTTGCCGATTCACGTCAAGTTTTTGGCGCCGTTGCCGGGGAGTGTTTTTCTTAAATCAATTAATCTTGATTTTAAAGATTAAATTGTTTTTATTTTATTTTATTTTATTTTTGTTTTGAATCTGTGCTACTAATCTTTTCTCTGAAGTTGTATGCAAAGCAGTGCTTTTCTAAGGAGAAGCGAACGAATTGCTCAAAGAGAGAAGGAAAGAAAAAGGGCACAGACAACTCCCATTCCAGTAGCTGAAACCCTAGAGATGGCTGCTCCTAATCAGAATGCTGATCCTAGGATGAACACCATCCTCACGCCTATCTTTAACAGGCCCAATGCTGGAATTGTTCCACCAGAACTTGGGAACAATCAATGGGAGCTCAAGTCCAACATCATTCAGTTGGCCGAGAGAGAAAAGTATGGAGGAGAGGACAATGAAGATCCTCACAGATTCGTTGACAGATTTTTACGAATCTGTGACTCTACAAAGCCTCCACATGTTTCTGATGATGCAATACGATTAAGACTTTTTCCTTTTTCTGTTAAGGGAAAAGCTCTTGATTGGATGGAAAGACAACCTGCTGATAGCATCATTTCTTGGGAAAACTTGTCCGAAAAATTCTTTGCAGAATTCTTCCCCATGGAGAAATACAACAACATGGTGAATGATATCACCTCCTTCAAACAACAATTTGGAGAGACCATCTGCGCTTCTTGGAATAGATTCAAGGCCCTCATGAGAAAGGTTCCTCATTATAACCTATCTCAAGGGGACCAAGTGAGAATCTTTTTCAATGGTTGTCTACCGGAGACGAAACTGGTCATTAATACTGCAGCAGGCGGTTCTTTGGGTGATAAGCTAGCTTCAGAGTCATATCATCTGATTGACAAGTTAGCTAAAAATGAGAATGAAACATCTACAAGGACAGGAAAAAGGGAAGCAGTGCCAATCAATGATAATAATGCAATGCTGGCAGAGCAAAAGTTGTTGTCACAACAAATGTCCAATCTGAATGCAAAGTTTGAAAGGATGCAGCTTTCTAAAGTTCAAGCAAGTGCAGTTGTTCTTGACTGTGAATATTGTCATGAAGATCATGACACCAATGCTTGTCCTACATTGATGTCTTCAGATTCTGCTCAACAAGTGCAGGTAAATGGCATTTGGTATGATCAGCGCCCTAATCAGCAAAATTTCTCAAGGAATCAGAATAATTCTGCTGGTGGTAATAATTACCAAAGGAAAAGTTATCAAGGTACTGGTTTAGATATGACATCAGACAACTATCTAAAACCACCACCTATTCCAAAAAAGGAGCCTTCCGACCTGGAGCGTTTAGTAGGAACATTAGCACAAAGTACTAACGCTTTCATGGAGGAGAGTAAGGCTAATCAAAGAAGTACCAATGCTTTCATTGAGGAAAGCAGAGCTGATTCCAGGAATACGAAAGCTTCAATCAAGAACCTGGAATATCAGATTGGTCAACTTGCCCAACAGTTATCTGATAGAGCTCCAGGTACCTTTCCTGGTAACACTACTACCAACCCCAAGGAAGATTGTCTGGCAGTTACAACTAGAAGTGGGAAAGTGGTATCATCCCCACCAAAACCTATAGAAGAGGAAAAGAAGATTGAACAGGAGGAGAAATCTGAAAAAGAAAAGGAAAAGTCTCCTGAAATATTGAAACCAACTGATGATGAGAAGGAGCCAGCTACTCTTCCAAAAGAAAAATTTGAACTTAGTGAAGAGTATCTTATGAAAATGGCACCTTATCCTGGAAGGTTGAAGCCAGAATTAAAAGCAAAGAGTTATGACAGATTTCTTGATCTTTTCAAGAAATTGCATGTGAACATCCCGTTTGCTGAAGCATTGGCTAATATGCCAAACTATGCCAAATTCATGAAAGATCTCCTTTCCAGGAAGCAAAAGCTACAAGAATGTCAAACAGTTGCACTTACTGAGAAGTGCAGTGCTATTATCACTAGGAAGTTTCCTCCTAAACTTCGTGATCCTGGAAGCTTCAACATTGAAATTGAAATAGGAGACACAAAGATTGGCAAAGCTTTGTGTGATTTAGGGGCGAGTATTAATCTGATGCCCTTATCTGTTTGTAAAGCCTTGGGGATCACTGAATTGAAGCCTACTTTGGTTTCTCTTCAGCTTGCTGATAGATCCTTAAGGAAGCCAAGTGGAATAGTCGAAGATGTTCTTGTAAAAATTGACAAGTTCATCTTTCCGGCTGATTTTATTGTGCTTGATATGGAGGTAGAGAATGAAATGCCTCTCATATTGGGTAGACCTTTCCTGGCCACAGCCCGTGCAATGATTGATGTAGAGCAGGGAAAGCTGGTGCTAAGGATGAATGAAGACACAATCACTGTCAATGTCTTTGATGCAATAAAAAGACCATATGATGATAGTGATTGTTTTGAAATTAATGTCTTAGAGGAAGTGATGCAAGAAGATGAAACTCCCTTGCAAGAATTGACTGTTGAATTGCAAGAGAGAGATCATATCCCTTTTGAGGAAGACATTAAAGCTGCTGATGAGTTGCTTGAACAGAAAACTTCTGACAAAGAAATAGGTGCTCCTAAAGTTGATCTTAAGGAGTTACCTCCTGCCCTAAAGTATATGTTCCTGGGTGACAATGAAACATATCCAGTGATCATAAATAACAGGTTATCTGCTAATGATGAGAAGAAACTGAAAGAAATTCTTTTAAAGCATAAGACTGCTTTAGGATGGTCCATGGCTGATCTTAAGGGTATAAGTCCTTCTTTCTGTACGCATAAAATTCTCATGGAGAATGATATCAAACCTGTAAGGCAGCCTCAAAGAAGATTAAACCCCATGATGAAAGAAGTGGTGAGAAAAGAAGTAGTCAAACTTGATGCAGGTATGATTTATTCAATATCAGATACTGCATGGGTAAGTCCTGTACAAACTGTGCCAAAGAAAGGGGGTGTCACTGTGGTGAAGAACGATAAGGATGAATTAATCTCTACCAGGACAATTACTGGCTGGCGAATGTGTGTTGACTATAGAAGGCTTAATGAAGCAACTAGGAAGGATCATTTTCCTCTCCCTTTTGTGGATCAAATGCTGGAAAGGTTAGCAGGTCATTCTTATTATTGTTTCCTTGATGGATACAGTGGTTATAATCAAATTGCAGTGACTCCTGAAGATCAGGAGAAGACAGCATTCACTTGTCCTTTTGGCGTTTTTGCCTATAGGAGAATGCCGTTTGGATTATGCAATGCACCTGCTACTTTTCAGAGGTGCATGTTATCAATCTTCTCAGATATGGTAGAAAAGTTCTTGGAGGTATTCATGGATGACTTTTCGGTATTTGGCTCTTGTTTTGATGATTGCTTAGGCAACTTATCTAAAGTACTGAAAAGATGCCAGGAGACAAACCTGGTCCTTAACTGGGAAAAATGTCACTTCATGGTCCAAGAAGGCATTGTGCTTGGACACAAAATTTCTAAGGAAGGTATAGAAGTTGATAGAGCAAAACTAATGCTCATTGAAAAACTACCTCCTCCAATTAATGTTAATGGAGTGAGAAGTTTCCTTGGTCATGCTGGCTTTTATAGAAGATTCATCAAAGACTTCTCTAAAATTGCCAAGCCACTAAGTCAACTTCTAATGAAAGACAATGAGTTTGTTTTTGATGATGCTTGTCTTAAAGCCTTTAATTTGCTAAAGGAAAAGCTCACTACTGCTCCTGTCTTGGTTTCACCTGATTGGAGTATGCCATTTGAGTTGATGTGCGATGCTAGTGATCTTGCTATTGGTGCTGTTCTTGGCCAACGAAGAAACAAACTGTTGCACGTGATTTACTATGCTAGCAAAGTTCTGAATGAAGCACAGGTAAACTATGCAACAACAGAGAAGGAGATGCTCGCTGTGGTCTATGCACTTGATAAATTTAGACCATATCTCCTTGGTGCCAAGACCATCATTTTCACTGATCACGCAGCCATAAAGTATTTGATCTCTAAACAAAATGCCAAACCACGACTGTTAAGGTGGATGTTGTTATTTCAAGAGTTTGATTTAGAGATAAAAGACAAGTCAGGGATGGAAAATAAAGTTGCTGATCACTTATCAAGAATCCGAGAGAAGACCCTACAAGATGATCCTGCTTTAGAGATCAACGATTATTTTCCGGACGAACAAGTCCTTGCAATCTCTGTGAAATTGTCTGAAGAACCAATTTTTGCACTGCATATGGAACCATGGTTTGCTGATTTTGTAAATTTTAAGGTAATCAAGAAAGTACCTCCTGATTTCACAAAGCAACAAGTGAAAAAGTTTTTACATGATGCTAGGAGGTATGTATGGGATGATCCATTCCTGTATTTCCAATGTGCTGATGGAATCTTGAGAAGATGTGTATCAGAATTGGAAATCAAGGAGATTTTATGGCATTGTCACAATTCTGATTATGGTGGCCATTTTGGTGGAAACAGAACTGCCCAGAAGGTATTGCAAAGTGGGTATTACTGGCCTACTCTTTTCAAAGATGCCAGAGAGTATGTTGAAAAGTGTGAAAGATGCCAGAAGACAGGGAACATTTCCCGAAAAGATGAAATGCCTCTAAACACTATTATGGAGGTGGAATTATTTGATTTATGGGGGATCGATTTCATGGGACCATTCCCATCTTCCTATTCCAACCAGTACATTTTGGTAGCTGTGGACTACGTTTCTAAGTGGGTTGAGGCAACAGCTCTTCCTACTAATGATGCCAAGGTGGTTGTGAACTTCCTGAGAAAGAATATCTTTACCAGGTTTGGAGTGCCGAGAGCAATCATAAGTGATGGAGGCTCTCATTTTTGCAATAAGCAGTTTGAAAATCTGTTAACAAAGTATGGTGTCAGGCATAAGGTTGCTACACCTTATCATCCGCAGACGAGTGGCCAAGTGGAAGTTTCCAACAGGGAACTGAAGCGAATCCTGGAAAAGACTGTTAGTATTTCTCGAAAGGATTGGTCGAAGAGACTGGATGATGCACTGTGGGCATACCGAACTGCATACAAAACTCCGATAGGAATGTCTCCCTATCAGCTTGTGTACGGGAAAGCTTGTCACTTACCTGTGGAGCTTGAACATAGAGCCTTTTGGGCTATTAAATTCCTAAACTTTGATGCCACAGCAGCTCTTGAGAAACGAAAGTTTCAACTGTTAGAGCTTGATGAGTTTAGGAATTCAGCTTTTGAAAGCTCCAGAATTTATAAAGAAAAAGCCAAGAAATATCATGATAGCAAAATTGTACACAAGGAGTTTGAGCCTGGTCAGCAGGTATTGTTGTACAACTCCCGATTGAAACTTTTTCCAGGGAAGTTGAAATCCAGGTGGACAGGACCTTTTGTGATTAAAAAAGTCTTTCCATATGGTACTGTTGAAATATCTTCCATGGAGGAAGACAGACCCTTCAAAGTCAATGGCTCTAGGTTGAAGTTCTTCCATGGAGGACCAGTGATGAAACAGGTTGTGGCCTTGCGCCTTCATTCCATTGCAACTTAAATGAGGTAACCGTCAGGCTCGGGACGTTAAACACGCGCTAGTTGGGAGGCAACCCAACGTTCTTATCCCGTTAATTGTATCTTGTTTTCATTATTTTTCTTTAGGTAACCAGAGAAAAAAAATAAAAAATAAAAAAAATGAATGAAGGAGGAAAGTGAAAAATCCAGTGAGTCTACGCTTGAAGCGTAGAACTCTACGCTTCAAGCGTAGAAAGAAAAAAATTAGAACAGAGGGTCTACGCTCCAAGCGTAGAACCCTACGCTTCGAGCGTAGAAAAGATGCTTGAGCAGAAGCTGAGCGCTCCAAGCGTGGGAACCCACGCTTGAAGCGCAGGAAACTCAAGAGGACAATAGTCCCACGCTCCAAGCATAGAACCCTACGCTTGAAGCGTGGGAAGGGAATTTGAAAAGTCAGAGACAGAAGGTCTACGCTTCAAGCGTAGAATCCTACGCTTGAAGCGTAGATGGGGAATGTGGACCGACAGGGGCAGTAAGTCTACGCTTGAAGCGTAGAACTCTACGCTTCAAGCGTAGAACAGGGTTTTAAGTGCAAACCCTAATTCTTCTTTCCTGCCCAGCGCCGCGACACTCTCCCCCCCTCTCTCTCTTCTCTCCCTTTTCTTCTCCTCTCTCTCTCTCTCTCCCCACTCCTCACCATCACCACACTCTCCTTCTCCCTCACTCTTTCCCTCTCCCTCTCCACCTCCATCTTCCCACTCTCTCTCTCTCTCTTCACCACCTTCACCTAACCACTCCACCACACTCTTCTCTCTCTCTCTCACTCCAGCACCATTCACCACTCTTCACCACCGCGCACCACCATCATCTCCCACCACCGTTCATCTTCTCCACCGTTTACTTGGGTTTAGGATCAATTTTCTGCATAAATTTCGATCAAAATGGCTGGAGACAAGGTAACCATCTATTATTCCTTTTTCTCATTACTTGATGATGGTTGTAAGGATAGGAGAGGTATGAATTTGATATTTTTGGCATGTGGTATGTGTTTGTTCATAATTGGGAATAAGGGCTGTTAAAATGCTTTGGCTGAAAATGTGCATGGTAAATTTTGTATAGATGGGGGGTTAGTCATGAAATGCTGGTGGTATTAGTCATGTAAAAGTTGGTTACAACTGTTGATACGCCTGATTAAGGGGTTGGGACTGTTGACTTGAATGCATGGTTGAAATTAAATCTGGGAATTAAGGTGTATAATGTCATGAATTGAATCTGCCTGCTGATAATATTTATTATGCACATGTATTGGGAACTTTTCTGAGTTTCAGGAAAAAAGAATAAAAAAGGGCACCGAAGGGTCATCTGCTACGAAAAGACCCCGCACAAATTTTGACTCCAGAAGGTTTTTGTCCGCTGAAAAGCAGGACGTTTATGAAACTAAACTGCTGAATAAAAATGTAATTAAAGAGAGGGGGTTCGATTTGGGGAATCTCCTACTTTTTGATGATATTTATTCAGTAGTTCAAAGGAGACGCTGGAGGACATTGGTTACCTTTCCACAGGACAGTTCTGGGCGCATTCTCAGAGAATTCCTGGCCAATGCTGATAAGACTACTGTCAATGCCACCCGAAGGAGCTGGGTGAGAGGGAAGGAAGTACCATTTGATGCTGCAACAATTGAAGAATTTTTGCAAACTTCATATGACCCTACTGCTGAGTGTGAGTTTGTCCGACTATTCAATTTGATGCAGCCGTCAGAAGGATATTATCGGGAAGAAATGCCCCTCATTGCTGATGAAATTCGGGAAAAGATCACCAGTCCATTCTCTGAATGGAAGTTTAGGCAGGGTCTCACTAATGTACCCGAAAAATTTACTAGACTCTGCCTTACTGGTGAGGCTATCAGCTGGCACACTTTTGTGAATGCTACGGTTATTCCCTCTACAAACAAAAGTGATGTCAATGTCGAGAGGGCTGTTCTATACTATGTGCTGATGGGGGACAAAAATCTGAATATGGCTGCTATTCTATCTGACAGAATTGTCCACATGATTACCCAAAGCAAGGACAATAATCTGTTGGCTCACAGCTCTTTAATCTCTCATCTATGTATTCGAGCTGGGGTTGAAATTCCCGCTTCTGAGCCATTGGATGTAAAGGCTGAAAAGCCTATGACAAAGATTGCTTTGGGAGGTTATTACAAGGAATCAGAAAAACATGCAGCATGGCTTCTCAACAGCCAGGGCAATCCTATACCCCCTCCAGAGCCACAGGATCCGTCAGTACCTCAGGCACCTCCAGCATCCCAGACATCAGCAGCATCATCCTCTGCTCGCCAGCCACTCTATGAGGATTCTCCCATCATACTCGAAATGCATGCTATGATGAAGGCCATGTGCCTGAAGATGGGGATAGATCCAGCAGATCCTCCTAGCTCCTTCCAGCAGTACACCATGGAGGAGTGATCACTGGCTGTTTTATTTTTATTTTTCTCTCGGACGTTGTTAATTTTAATGTTTAATTTTGTTTTAAATGACCAATAGGATTTTGTTAGGGTCAAGTCTACTGTTTGGATATGAACATCTCAGGGTATTTTTCACTGTTTTGCTGATATAATATTGTTAATGATGTGTGTTTTAATTGCGCAGCTGTTCTTAATTGATTGAACTTAGTTATTGCTGGGGACAGCAATTTCTAAAATCTGGGAATGGTGGATGGCCTTGCCCACCTGTTCTTGCACTTTAGCTGCAATTGTGGAACCACACTTCATTTCAGGGGAGATATTCGAACCAATTTACATTTTCAGTTTTAAATATCTGTCTTGGTTAAAGTGATTTTAAAAATTCAGCAAAATTTTTGGAATATGCCTGTTGTTTGGAATATGCCTATTGATAATCTCAGATCTAGATGTTGCTTTCCTAACATATGATTGAGTTCATCTTAGGAAGTACATTAAGCTTTGAAAATTTTGGCATGATGTTACTTGGCATGAGTAGAGATTAGAATTGTTCGTCTGTCTGAAATTATGTGCTAGAATACATGATATGCCTGATATCTCTGTGAAAATCTAGTCTGAAATCATAGCCTTTGAGGTTTAAGCCTATACAGTAATTTTTTTTCTGAGAGGCCTCACTGT
>JAVKPL010005337.1:0-23893 GCA_032173675.1 Gastrolobium villosum | reverse complement strand
GCCAATTGGAGTTTTGAACGCAGTTCTGTACGCCCAAAGTGCGTCATCAAGCTTCTTGGCCCAATCCTTCCTAGAAATTCCCACTGTCTTTTCTAGGATTCTCTTTATCTCCCTATTGGAGATTTCCACTTGCCCACTAGTCTGGGGATGATATGGTGTGGCTATCCTATGTCTCACCCCATATTTAACCAACAAACTCTCAAAATGTTTGTTACAAAAGTGAGTACCCCCATCACTAATGATAGCTCGAGGCACTCCAAACCTTGTAAAAATATTTTTCCTTAGAAAATTTACAACCACCTTAGCATCATTAGTGGGAAGTGCAACAGCTTCTACCCACTTAGAAACATAATCCACAGCAACAAGGATATACTGGTTGAATAAGAGGATGGAAATGGACCCATAAAGTCAATGCCCCAAACATCAAATAGTTCTACCTCTAAAATATTATTCAGAGGCATTTCATCCTTGCGTGAGATATTTCCTGTCCTCTGACACTTATCACATTTTTCTACGTAATCCCTTGCATCCTTAAAAGGTGTTGGCCAGTAATAACCGCTTTGTAAGACCTTCTGCGCGGTTCTATTACCCCCAAAGTGGCCTCCATAGTTAGAAGAATGGCAATGCCATAAAATTTGACTTATTTCAAACTTCGGGACACATCTGCGAATGATCCCATCGGCACATTGGAAATATAGATGTGGGTCTTCCCAGAAGTATCGCCTTACATCTCGCAGAAATTTCTTCTGTTGTTGCCTTGTAAGGTTAGGAGGCAACTCTCTTACAACTTTGTAGTTGGCAAAATCTGCGAATCATGGAGGAACAAAGACTGCCATCACCTTCTCATCAGGAAAATAATCATTGATTTCTTTTTTCTGAACCATCTTGTAGTTCTTTTGCCTGAATTCTAGAGAGATGATCAGCCACTTTGTTTTCTACTCCAATTTTGTCCCGGATTTCCAAATCAAATTCTTGAAAGAGTAGCATCCACCTTAACAGTCGTGGTTTAGCGTCCTGCTTAGTCATCAAAAACTTAATAGCATAATGGTCACTAAAAATAATGATTTTAGATCCTAGCAAGTAAGGTCTAAATTTGTCCAGTGCATAAACTACTGCTAACATTTCTTTCTCAGTTGTTGCATAATTAACCTGAGCATCATTCAAAACTTTGCTAGCATAGTAAATGACATGTAATAATTTTTCCTTACGCTGACCAAGGACTGCACCAATTGCATAAGCACTGGCGTCACACATGAGTTCAGATGGAAGGTTCCAATTGGGAGTTGTAAGTACTGGAGCTGTGGTAAGCTTTTCTTTTAACAAATGGAAGGCCTTCGAACATGCATCATCAAACACAAATTCAGAGTCTTTCACCAAGAGTTGGCTTAATGGTTTAGCAATCTTGGAGAAATCTTTGATGAACCGCCTGTAAAAACCTGCATGTCCTAGGAAACTCCTAACAACATTTACATTTACAGGAATGAGAAGTTGTTCAATTAACATTAATTTTGCTTTATCAACTTCAATCCCTACATTAGAGATTTTGTGTCCCAGCACTATACCTTCAGTTACCATAAAATGGCACTTTTCCCAATTTAGAACCAGATTTGTCTCATTACATCTTTTCAGAACTTTAGATAAATTGTTCAAACAAAAATCAAAATTAGAACCAAAAACAGAAAAGTCATCCATAAATACCTCTAGACCTTTCTCCACCATATCAGAAAAAATGGACAGCATACACCTTTGGAATGTGGCAGGTGCATTGCAAAGGCCGAACGACATTCTTCTGTATGCAAAGACTCCAAATGGGCAAGTAAAAGCTGTTTTTTCCTGGTCTTCAGGAGCTACAGGTATTTGGTTGTAGCCTGAATACCCATCCAAGAAGCAATAATAAGAGTGGCCCGCCAGTCTTTCCAGCATTTGATCAATAAAAGGTAGTGGGAAATGATCTTTCCGCGTAGCTGTGTTCAACCTCCTGTAATCGACACACATTCTCCAACCTGTGATGGTTCTGGTTGAAATCAACTCTTGCTTTGCATTGGTAACTACTGTTACACCACCTTTCTTTGGCACTGTTTGAACAGGACTTACCCATGCAGCATCAGAAATTGGGTAAATCATTCCTGCATCAAGAAGCTTTACAACCTCTTTTCTTACCACCTCTTTCATTGTTGGGTTCAATCTTCTTTGTGGTTGTCTCACGGGTTTAATATCATCTTCCATGAGAATCTTATGTGTACAAAAAGAAGGATTTATGCCCTTCAAATCAGTAATAGACCATCCTATTGCGGTCTTATGAGCTTTTAAAACTTCAACCAGCTCCTTCTCTTGACCTTCGGAGAGGTTTTTTTTGATGATTACCGGATAAGTATCACCCTCTCCCAAGAACACATATTTTAAAGTGTCTGGTAATGGTTACAACTCAACTTTAGGGGCTCCAACCTCTACATCTTCAGCTTTTTCTTTCAGTACCTCCACAGTAATTTCTTCTTTTTCAAAAGGTACATGATCACGAGCTTTCAACTCATAATCAATCTCTTGATGTCGCTCTTTCTTGTGTTGAATCGTTTCATGAATAGAATCAACCTGGAAACAATCATTATTTTCAGCAGGTCTCTTCATAGCTTCTGAAACAATGTAGATAATTTCCTCATCGTTCATTCTCAGTTTAATCATCCCTTGTTCAACATCAATTAAGGCTCGGGCTGTAGCCAAAAAGGGTCTTCCTAATAACATGGGTTTCTCACTTCCTTCTCCCATATCTAATACCACAAAGTCTGCAGGAAAGATAAACTTATCAACCTTGACAAGGATATCTTCTATGATACCATTAGGTTTCCTTACGGATTTATCAGCCAATTGGAGAGATACCTTGGTAGGCTTCAATTCCTCAATACCCAATGATTTGTATACTGAAAAGGGCATTAGATTAATGCCAGCCCCTAGATCACATAAAGCTTTCCCAATGCCAATATCACCAATAGCAATAGGGATATTAAAACTCCCTGGATCACTAAGCTTATCCGGAATTTTCTGCTGGATAAAAGCACTACACTCTTCAGTGAGTGTTACAGTTTGGCATTCCTACAGTTTTTGTTTCCTGGATAAAAGATCTTTCATGAATTTTGCATAACCTAGCATATTTGCTAGGGCTTCAGCAAAAGGAATATTGATATGTAGTTTCTTGAAAATGTCCAAGAATCTATCATAATGTTTGTTGTAGGCTCCCTTCTTGAATCTTTCTGGATAGGGTGCCTTGGACATAACATATTCGTGGCTTAACTCATGCTTTTTCTTTGCCACAACTGGTTGTTCTTCAACCTGCTCTTGTTTAATCACGACTTCTTTTTCTTTTTCTTTTTCAATTACCTCAATCTCTGGTTCAATTGCTTCCTTATTCTGTTCCTCTTTCCCTTTTGTTGTATCTTCCAAATTCACCGGTGGTTTTGTTGGAACTGTCAATATCTTACCCCTTCTTGTTGTAATAGCCATACAGTCATCCTTTGGATTAATGACAGTGTTGCTTGGAAAGGTACCTGGAATTCTTTCAGAAAACTGCTTGGCTAGCTGGCCTATCTGATTTTCCAGGTTTTTGATGGAAGCATTTATGTTTTTATTGTTGGCTCTTGTTTCTTCCATGAAAGCATTGGTATGTTGAGCCATATCATTAGAAGCCTTAGCCATTTGAGCAAAAGCTTTTTCCCACTCGGCTGGCTCTTTTTGCTGATTCTGTGAAGATTGAGCATAATTATTGTTAGTTTTAAAATCCATACCTGATCCTTGAGCCCTCCGCTGAAAGTTGTTGTTACTACCAGGGAAATTTTGATTTCGCTAGAAGTTTTGTTGTTGTTGTTGAGGACGCTGATCGTACCAGATCCCATTCACCTTTAATTGTTGAAGGGAATCTTCGGATGATGGATTCGGACACTCACTGGACTCATGACTTTCTTAGCATTGGTCACAAATCAGAGGAGTTGTTTGAACCTTTGACACTTGAAACTTGTCAAATTTTTCACTTAAACTGTCAAACTTTTTAGATAATGATATTACATCACTATCTGCTGGTTTTGTTGCTGCTCTTTGTGTGGGAGCTAGCACACTTTCATTTTCATTTCTTGCAAGCTTTTTGATCAACTCAATAGCCTGCTCAGATGTGCTTTCCCGAATAGAACCTCCAGCGGCACTATTTATTATCATCCTTGTTTCAGGGGTGATTCCATTGAAGAATATCACCACTTTTCTGTCATCATCTCCTTCGTAATGTGCACATTTCCTTCCAACTGGCGAAAGTTTGTGATTTCATTCACCAGTTGATTATATTTTTCCATGGAGAAGAAATGATCAAAGAATTTGCTGGACAAATCTTCCCATGTAAAGATGCTGTTTGCTGGCTGTCGTTCGATCCACCTCAATGCTTTTCCCTTAACAGCGAAAGGGAACAACCGAAGCCTGATAGCATCTGTAGATACTCCATTGTGTTTGGTTGTATCACAGACCATCAGGAATCGGTCTATAAACTCATGAGGATCTTCATCATCAGCACCAGAAAATTGAACCCTTTCCACCAAAGAAATTAATGATGGCTTGAGTTCAAAATTATTGGCCTCCACGCTCGGCCTTACTATGCTTGAATTGGCCCTATTGAATACTGGAGTCAGAATTGTATTCAACAGTCTTCGAGGTTGATTGTTGGCATTTCCTCCTCGTCCATGACCAGCATTGTTGTTTTCTGCCATCTCTTGAATTGGTTGTAAAGGTATGTGCTTCAAATCTTCCCAAATGATCTGTCTAGCAGCCTTCCTTAGTTGCTTTTCTGTCCTTGTAATTTCAGAATCTATTACAAAGTCTTTAGGTGGAAGTCTACCTCGCATAAAAATCAGAGAAAATTATTAGTAGCACCTGAAAAACACAAAACAAGATAAAAAGAATAAAGAATAGAAATCTAATCTCAAGAATCTATGGTTATTTGTAATATTGAAAACACAATCCCCGGCAACGGCGCCAAAAACTTGATGCGTAATCGGCAAGTGCACCGATCGTTCCAAGTAATAAAGTGATAAATAAGATCGTCTCCACAGGGATTGGAAAAATGTAAAGACTTAAAATAAATGAAGAAATGATTTTGTAGAAGAAGTGATGAAGAATACTGTAGCCAAGGTACATTCACCAATTGTTCCCAATTTTACTTTGGATTGATTCACAATACTTATCGAAATTAACAATTCAGACAATTTATCATCTTTTAGGAATAATTAGTTAGATCCCAATCCCTTGGTGATCTAATCCTTTACTTCAGTTGGAACCCTAATCCCTTAGTAATCCCGCCTGAAAATAAGCATTATGTAGATAAATCCCACGACTGCAATCCATACAAGTCTATTCCTAGAACATGCATGGAGAGTCATCTTTATCCTCTTTCAGGATCAGTATTCCAATATTCCTATTGCGAACCCTGATCCCCAGAATATCATTCCCTATTAGGTTGATCAGATCTAACAGAAATAATATCAATACGCGCAAGATAAAGATGAAATATATTAAATCAATACATATAATGATTCAATCCTTGTAACAATTGTTCACAAAGGGATCATGCCCCTGACTACAGAAATAGATCTAGCCAATCAACATCATGATCGCTGATCTGATTTTAACATGAACTGAAAATAAAAATAGAAGAAGAAGAATACAAGAACGGAATGACGAACGCGAAGAACGCCCTCCTCCTTCAGCCGGATCTGCTCCTTATAGGTCTTATGGTGTATTCTGATGTCATCATTTCTTCAAGGGTTGAGTCTCTTTTTATAAGAGACTTTGACCTAAAATGTGAAATTTGAATTTCCATCCTTTCGCGCCTCCCACGCTGACAGCGCCACTCCCGCGCTGTGAGCGTGGGAGTTTCTGCCAAATTCTGCCCACCCGCGCTGATGGCGCGGATCTCGCGCTCTCAGCGCGGGACCTTCTGCCAAATTTCCTCCTTCCACGCTCAGAGCGCCATTCCCGCGCTGTGAGCGTGGGAACCTAGGTCTTCTTTGCAATGTTTTTGCCTTCTATTATGCATCTTCCTTGATATTCAGACTTTGGATGTTTTTAATCTTTTTCTCTGCCTTTCTTGCATTGATTGAGTCACTTTCTTCTTTTTTTCGTCTTGTAATTTCCTATATGCTGATCGCATATCAAATAGGCTGAAGGCTCAAATGAGGTAAATAAGGATAAAAATTATTGTTAAGGTTGGCTTGAAAAGCTCAAACGACCAAAGAAGGCCTATATCCTTTCAATTACTCATGAAACATCCTAACTAGCGAGCCTTGAGCTTCACTCATATAAGTTCTAGATTACTTTCTCACATAGAAATATATCCTCACAAAAATGGCAAACATCCACAAAGTTAAAGCATACACTTCAGAATGCATGTAATATGGAATCATGTGAAGTGAATTAAGAGGCAAATACAATTGAATATGGTAGTTATAACAACCCAAACTTTTAAGAATTGATTATGTATGGTTATTATGGATATAATTACATAAGTATAGGAAATTATGAAATTACATAGTCGAGTTATGTAATTTTACGGTGAATATGTTATGGAAGCTAGAATTGATTCATTAATCATCCGATTGACATGAAACAAATTTAAAAAATACAATTCATGCCAAGAAAGTCAATTAGGAAACTAAAAATAATATTTAAAAAGTTTAGGGGTCAAATTTTAATTATGTGAAAGTATGGGGACCATTCTGCAATAAAGCAAAAATTAGGTCTAAACTTTAATTAAATTATATGAAAAAATTCTATGGAGTTTTTTTAAGGATTCTAAGTAGTCTTAAACCATGTTAATTATGTTTAAAGTAATTATAAAAATTAAGATAAGGATTAATAAAATTAACCAATAGGAAATAAGATGACATAAGTGTAAAAAAATCAATTTTTATGTGCTTGATATTTCCTTCACCTACAAGGTCGGTTTTGGCTCATAAAAGGACCAAAATCTAATGCTTACTCACCTTAAAATCACGGAGGCCATGGGAGAAGAAGAAGAGCTCAATAACTTTGTCATTTAGGCACCAAAATACATAGTTTCTTTGATAAAAAAATCTTCCTAGTCATCTTGTGCTAGTTTCTAATCTTTAAAAGAAGCTTTATGTACCTTGTTTTATCCTCCTTAAACCTTCGACCAGTAGCTGCAATCATGGGGGGATTTATGGTTTTGAAGTTTGTTTGAAGGATAATTGAAGATACACTCTTCTTAAAGTGATTTAAGGTATTAATCTTAACTTTTGATGGTTGTTTTGTGTAGTCTTTGATGAAGAATGGAATGCATGAAATGCATAGTAACCTTACTAGTACCATTCGGCCACTTTGTGGTTGTATGATCTAGGTATGGTTTTTAATTTAATTAAGTGCTTGGTTGTATAAATCACGTAAAATTAAGTGTATGTTGTGTATGGTGAAAGTGTGGAATACCTAAGTTAACCTATGAGTTAAGTGAATTAGATTAAATGTGTTAATATGTAAGACTTGAAGTATATGTTTAAGTTTGATTATTGACTTGTGAATTGGTATGAATTGGCATGAATTGGTAAGTAAGAATATGTCAAGAATTATGTAAACTAACTTGAAAAAGAATTTCAAAATACGTATTGACATAAGAGGATTCTTTAAGTGTAAGTAATTATGTATTGACATAAAGATCATGTTTGAATAGGTGATCTTGAAGGTTACCATAACACCTCACAATTCTAAATTAAGTAATTAAAGTATTAAGTGAGAAATTAAGTGAAGGATTAGTGAAAATCCCAAAGATTAGGCCAAAATACAAAGAAAGGGCAAAACGGTAATTAGCCAACACGCAACCCTAGGAAGGAAAAAATTGAGCAGGAGGTCTCAGATGATAAAAATAAGCCTGGAAATGGATTCAGAACGAAAAATTGAGTGGATAGGCAAGTTTCAGAAAAATTAGTGAATAGTGTTTTTCGCGGGTAAAAATACCGCAGTCAGATTGCACCGTAAAATGTGCCAGTGGAATTTTGAGCTCTAGGTTTCAAATATTGATTTTAAATGGTCCATAGAAATAGGAAATATGATTTCTGATAAAATTTGAGGGATTTAAGTCGATTAGTGAAAGTTTGTCAACGGAGCGCGCTGTAGCTTAAAGCAGTGTTTTTCCGAACAACCGGAAAGCTCCAGATTTATCTGAGTGAGTATAATTAAAGGAGTTTAGTTAATGTTAAAAATTACAATTTCTATATAAGTTTTGAATTTACGGACGTTTAGTGAAATCAGAGAGAAATTTGGATGAGTTTTAAATCGCGTGGGACCCGTTCCCACTTAAATCACCTATAGGTTACTATTCATCACCATTTTCCTCCCTCCTTCTCTCTCCATCAGCGCCAAAATCACAGCATCCCCACCATTTTTGTTTCAAAATTTCCTTTGGCCATAACTTAGCCATTTCTCCACCGAATTCAACGATTCTTGTCTTGAATCTTGATGGAAAACACCTTCTGAACCCATTGGTACCACTATTGAGCCTTGAAACTGAGTGTTTGGGGAGATCTGCACCAAACTCAGATCCGAAAATTTGGGAGAAAGTGAGTTCATGAAGCTTTTTCATGCTCCAATGGTGGAGTATACTTAGGTGGAGCCATATACCGTGCAATTGGGTAAGTTATTTCAACATTTCATTGGTTGATTCTTAAGTTTTGATTATTGACCCTAAAGAGGGATTTTGTGATATGTGGTGTTAGAGAGCTCAAATGGAAAATGTCTATTAGATGATAATGTCTTAGAATGATGTATTAATGCTAGAAATGCAATGAAAATTTTAAGCGAAAAAAATGGATTTTTAACTTAGAAAAAAATTGATGCATGAAATGGAATTTTTGAGTTTTGTGTTAATGTGTGGTATAGTGAATTGTAGTGTGATTATATGATGTTAGGAAGTGATTATGTGAGTTGTGGGCCATAGGAATTGAGTGGAAATCCTTGGTTTGGACTAACCAAGATTAGGCCATTTATGTACAATTGAGCAAATTGATGTTTTAGAACACTTTGGTGTTGTGTTGTGTGATGGAAAAGTTATTAGATGGGTTGTGTGGTGATTAGCATGTGGAAGAACCAATGTAAAAATGATAAGTGTTGAAAGTGGCAAAATGTGCCTAAAGTGTAATAATTCGCAAAACGTTGCGAAAAAGTCGTAAAACCGTAAAACGGCGATTGAACTAGCCTTTGGGTAACCTAAGTAAGTGAAATAAAATGAGAAAGAAAATTTAGAAAAATAAAACCCAAAATAACACTATGTAGGCCGAACCCTTAGTGGAGGGGAGAGGAAATCTGACGTTTTCGCGTTTTGACGTATTTTGACTGAAACTGACGGCTGTGCATGGTTGTACAGGTTGCCGTACGTGGATATAAACTTGGAACAGTGAAACAGTGGATTGCCCTTGGTCCTGGATCAAGTGGATTGAGGCATTCCCTGTGTATCAAGCTATGAGTGGAGTTTCTGCGGAGCTCAGTGGACGGATAAATAGAAAGGTAACCTCTTGGTACTGGGGCTTGTTCCCCTTTTGTGTTCCACCTTGCTAGTTGATGGCAATGGTAGGAAGTGTGTATGAGTAGTGTAGAACAGCATGAGCATGCATGTGCATTATCACAGTGGGTACTTATGTACCAAATCTCTGGCCAGTAGATATTTTTAGCCTTCGGGCAAGTGTTTCCGGACTGCCACTGGATAGGTCTCCGAGAGGGAGTTCCAGTTGACCCAGGGTCGTGGTGTGTTATCCGGATAGGAGCACACTAGGTTGTCTCGGGTGTATATGGTTGGAAGGGGTACCTTGGTGGGTTGTTCTATGAACACGCCAGGGGTAGTACCCATAGGCGTATAGCCGAGGACATGGCGTGGTATTGGTAGCTACCATCCCGCATGTCGTAGTTGTTCTGATATATATCCCCCTTTCTCTAAATCCCTTGCTTTATCCCGTTTTATAACAGTGGTGTTGTTTTTATATTATTTATATACATCGAAGTGAACCATTGGGCGGAGTTTTCTCCAGAACCTCTTGGTTACTGAGATATATCCGTATATCTCACCCCGTCTCGGGGCATTTATTTCAGGATGTACCAGTGGATATGGAGCAGCGGGCAAGAAGCCCGCATGATGATGAGTGGAGTAGTGATGCATGTTTTGTTTCAGTGTATCATACATGTCATTTTAGTTTATGGATTTATTTGGCAAGTGAAGTTGTAATATGTAAACATTTGTAGTTTAAAGTTAAAGTTGTAAATGTAAATGTAATCCAGTGTTGTAAATGTACCTTGGATGTATGTAATATGATGAAAGGGCTTTTAGGCCTATTATAGGTTTATGATTACCCGTATTATGTTTTATGCATGAAATTGAAAGTAAACTGTTATGTTTTAAGTGTATATTGGATTGGGTTGTAAGTGCCCCAAGGCGTTGTTGGACCTTGTGTGTGCCACCCATTGGATTTTGCTGGATTTCAGGTGTATTAGTGGTGTTAAACAGGTTATGCAAATTTGAGGATTCTAGGAAATACAAAGGAAACTCTGGCGAATTTTCTGTAGAATTGGCAGTTTTTGGGTGAACTTTGGAGGAGCGTATCTCTCTCCATAGTGGTCCGATTGGGACGTGCCATACGCCATTTTGAAGCTTAAGATGTCCCCTACGTTGTATCAAAAGCCTAGGTTCATTGGTGGTGTGCGCAGGCCATGGGGGCTGTTGTCACGCACTGCCCTGTTCTGGCCAGCACCAGTGGGCAGATTCGGGTCTATGTTGGGAAATTAATTCCCGCTTCCTTACTTGGTCAAATTAAGCGTACGATATATCAAATCGAAGTTTGAGATGTCTAGTTTATGGTGTAAAAGTTTGAGAGGCGGTGTCCTTGTGGTTAGATGCAGTTTATTCCGTGAAGTTTGGACGTTTTAGGCTGTTTCGGAGTTGGTAGGCAATGTTGTTTGTCCAACTTCAAACGGCGATAACCGGAGCTCACGAGCTTGGAATCGAGTGTGTGATAGCTTGTTAGAAAGGTAATTGAATAAGGAAAAAAGATAACCTGGAGTCTAAGTTTGTAGTTTTATTTTGTGTTCGTGGAAAAACAAATTAGCAAGTCCGGTTAAGTGGTAAAAACGTAAAAGTGAGTGATTGGCTAAGTGGGTTTATGGGAACCCCTTAGTATCTTGTAGGTAATAAAATAAAGTGTATAAATAGTTAAGAAAGTCTTCCGCTAGTGTTTCAGTTACGGTTACAGCTTTTTATTATTACGCTTTTTATACTTTTACTGTTCGCGTAATAATCGGAAAAAGTTTACTCTCATTTTTATAAATGAATTGCTGTGATTGTAACTGCGCTTAATATCATAATTAATGTTAACAATACCGGTACGTAACGGGCTGTTACATTTACGGATATATGGATAACTTTAGTGATGTACAAGCAGAGTTTATGGAAAAGCTAGTTTCAGGTAAGCTCTTGGTTTCTGAGTTTACTCCAGTATGTTGTTCCACCATAATCTATTTGGATTATGATTCATATGGTATATATTGTCATGAATGTGGATATGTAGTATGGTTGCATTAATGTAGCTTATGCATATAATATGATATAAAAGTTATGATCTGATATGATATGATATGATATGAAATGTATGTATAATATATGGTATTGATCAATGAACACTCCGTTGAAGGCTTACGTTCTCAGAGATTATGTATGGACTGGTCAAAGTGAGAAATTACGCTTTAGGAGTCTTATGTTATATTATATGATGTTATAATATGATAGGACTAGTATGAAGTAATATGATATGTTGCTATGTGATAGGTTATAAGAGAATATGTTATGTTATAGTACGCATAGATTTGGAGAGTACATGTACGGATTCCTTTGCAGGATATAGCCCCTAGGAGTATATGTTTATGTTAAGATCTCCTTTGTGGGATATAGCTCCTAGGAGTATAAGTATAGATATAAGTTATGATCTCCTCTGCGGGATACGACCCTAAGAGTATAAGTATAGATATAAGTTATGATCTCATCTGCGGGATACAACCCCTGGGAGTATAGGTACAAGTTAAGATTTCTTTGCGGGATACAACCCCTAGAGTGTAGTTCTGGAAATTTATGTATATGATTATGTGATGTATTCTATGCCATGTTATCTGACATTTATATAGGAAGTGAACTTATGGGCGGAGACTACTCCATAAACCCTGGTTTACTAAGATGGTTAATCTTACCACATCCGAGGACTTACTTTTTAGGTAATAAAAATGGAATAGGGCCCTCACAGGGAAAAAGACCAGTTCAGGATGGCTAGAGATACTAGCTGGAGCAGTTAGCTAGTGTAACGTTCTAGAGCATCACTATATACGTATATGTTTTGTTGAGCATTATAACACCTTGTAATTTTAAATCAAGTATTAAAATATTAAATGAGTGATTAAGTGAAGGATTAGTGAAAATCCCAAAGATTATGCCAAAATACAAAGAAAGGGCAAAACGGTAATTAGCCAACACGCAACCCTAGGAAGATAAAAATTGAGCAGAAGGTCTCAGATGATAAAAATAAGCCTGGAAATGGATTCAGAACGAAAAATTGAGTGGATAGGCAAGTTTCAGAAAAATCAGTTAATAGTGTTTTTCGCGGGTAAAAATACCACAGTCAGATTGCATCGTAAAATGTGCCAGTGGAATTTTGAGCTCTAGGTTTCAAATATGAATTTTAAATGGTCCATAGAAATAAGAAATATGATTTCTGATAATATTTGATGAATTTAAGTCAGTTTGTGGAAGCGTGCCAACAGCGCGCGCTGTAGCTTAAAGTAGTGTTTTATCCGAACAACCGGAAAGCTCCAGATTTATCTGAGTGAGTATAATTAAAGGATTTTAGTTAATATTAAAAATTATAATTTCTAAATAGGTTTTAAATTTGTGGACGCTTAGTGAGATCGGAGGGAAATTCGGATGAGTTTTAAATCGCGTGGGACCCGTTCCCACTTAAAAATCACTTAATGTCACTATTCATCACCCTCATCCTCACCATTTCTCTCTCTTCCCTCGCGCACCCAGCCCCTCTTTTCCTCCATTTTTGCGCAAGTTTCTCCCTTCCTCTAACTCAACCAAAATCTCACCAAAATCTACAAAGTTTATGTTGAATCTTCATGGAAAACCCCTCCTAAACCCATTGGTAGCCTTGTTTAGCCTTGAAATTGAGTGTGTGAGGAGATCCATGCCCTACAAGGCCGCGGTTTGCAAGGAAAAAAGAGTGATCATGATGCTTTCAAATGCTCCAATGGTGGAGTATGCTTAGGTGGAGCCATATACCGTGCAATTGGGTGAGTTATTTCAACATTTCATTGGTTGAATTTTGAGTTTTGATTATTGACCCTAAAGAGGGATTTTGTGATATGTGGTGTTAGAGAGCTCAAATGGAAAATTTTTATTAGATGATAATGTCTTAGAATGATGTATTAATGCTAGAAATGCAATGAAAATTTTAAGCGAAAAATGGTGAATTTTAACTTAGGAAAATTTGAGGCCATGAATTGGATTTTTGGAATTTTGTGTTAATGTGTTGTATGGTGAATTGTAGTGTGATTATATGATGATATGAAGTGATTGTGTGAGGTGTGGATCATAGGAATTGAGTGAAAAACCATTGGTTGGGCTATACATCGAATTCGGCCATGATGGTATAAATGGAGAAATGATGTTTTGGAAAGTTTTGGTGATGTGATGTGTGTTGAAAAATTCATTAGAGGGGTTGTGTGGTGATTGGCATGTGGAAGGATCAATGCAAAAATAATAAGTGTTAAAATTGGCCTAATGTGCCTAAAGTGAAAATTTTCGCAAAACGTTGCGTAAAAGTCGTAAAATAGAAAAACGACGATTGAACTAGCCCTTGGGTAACCTGAGTGAGTATAATAAAATGAGAAAGAAATTTTAGAAAAATAAAACATAAATTAATACTAAGTTGGCCGAACCCTACATAGTGGAGAGGTGAGATTTTGACGTTTTCACGTTTTGACGTATTTTGACTAAAACTGACGGCTATACATGGTTGTATAGGTTGCCGTACGTGGATTTAAACCTGGAACAGTGAAACAGTGGATTGCCTTGGTCCTGGACCAAGTGGATTGAGGTAAGTGATGTGATTTACACATGTTATTTTGAAATTCATGTGTGGTTTAAAGTTCTAAGTGTGTGGAGTTGTCCTCTGTGTAGGCATTCCCTGTATATCAAGCTGTAAGTGGAGTTCTGCGGAGCTCAGTGGACGGATAAAAAGAAAGGTAACCTCTTGGTACTGGGGCTTGTTCCCCTTGTGTGTTCCACCATACCCGTTGAGGGTGATGGTAGGAAGTGTGTATGAGTAGTGTAGAACAGCATGAGCATGCATATGCATTATCACAGTGGGTACTTATGTACCAGATCTCTGGCCAGTAGATATTTTTAGCCTTCGGGCAAGTGTTTCCAGACTGCCGCTGGATAGGTCTCCGAGAGGGAGTTCCAGTTGACCCAGGGTCGTGGTGTGTTATCCAGATAGGAGCACACTAGGTAGTCTCGGGTGTATATGGTTGGAAGGGATACCTTGGTGGGTTGTTCTATGAACACGCCAGGGGTAGTACCCATAGGCGTATAGCCGAGGACATGGCGTAGTATTGGTAGCTACCATTCTCGCATGTCGTAGTTGTTTCTGATATTACCCTCCTTTCTCTAAATCCCTTGCTTTATCCCGTTTTATAAAAGTGATATGGTTTTATATTATTGATATACATCGAAGTTAACCATTGGGCGGAGTTTTCTCCAAAACCTCTTGGTTACTGAGATATATCCGTATATCTCACTCCGTCTCGTGGCATTTATTTCAGGATGTACCAGTGGGCATGGAGCAACGGGCAAGACGCCCGCATGATGAAGAGTGGAGTAGTGATGCATATTTTGCTTCAGTGTATCATATTTGTCATTTTAGTTATGAATTCATTTGTTAAGTAAAGTTGTAATATGTGAATTATTGTAAATTGAAGTTAAAGTTGTAAGTGTAATGGTAATTCAGTATTGTAAATATACCATGGATGTATGTTTATTATGATGGAAGGGCTTTAGGCCTATTTTAGGTTATGATTATCTGTATGATGATATATGCATGAAATTGAAAGTTAGTGATTGAAACTATAAAAGATTTGAAAGTGAACTGTTTATGTTTTAAGTGTAAATTGGATTGGGTTGTAAGTGCCCCAAGGCGTTGTTGGTCCTTGTGTGTGCCACCCATTGGATTTTGCTGGATTTCAGGTATAATTGTAGTGTTAAACAGCTTATGCAAAATTGGGGATTTTAGGAAATACAAAGGAAACTCTGGCGAATTTTCTGTAGAATTGGCAATTTTTGGGTGTACTTCGAGAGAGCATATCTCTCTCCATAGTGGTCCGATTGGGACGTGCCATACGCCATTTTGAAGCTTAAGATTTCCCCTACGTTGTGTCAAAATCCCAGAATCATTGGTGGTGTGTGCAGCCCATGGTGGTGATGGCACAATCTGCCCTGTTCTGGCCTGTATCTGTGGGCAGATCTGGGTCAGTTTTGGGAAACTAATTCCCTCTTCGTTACTTGGTCAAATTAAGCATACGATATATCAAATCGAAGTTTGAGGTTTCTAGTTTATGGTGTAAAAGTTTGAGAGGCAGTGGTCTTGTGGTTAGGTGCAGAATATTCAGTGAGTATTGGAGGTTTTGGGCTGTTTTGGAGTTGGTGGGCAATGTTGTTTGTCCAACTTCAATCGGCGATAACCGGAGCTAATGAGCTCGGAATTGAGTGTGTGATAGCTTTTTAGAAAGTTAATTGAATAAGGAAAAAGGATAACCTGAAATCTAGGTTTGGATTTTTGTTTTGTGTTCGCAGAAAAATTAATTAGTGAATCTTGTTAAGTTGGTAAAAACGTAAAAGTGAGGAATTGGCTAAGTGAGTTTATGGGAACCCCTTAGTGTCTTATATGTAGTAAAGTAAAGTGCATAAATAGTTTAAGTAAGTCTTCTGCTAGTGTTACAGTTACAATCACAACTTTTAATTATTACGCTTTTTATGTTTTAACTGTTCGCGTAATAATCGGAAAAAGTTTATTCGCATTTTTATAAATGAATTGCTGTTATTGTAACTGCGCTTAATATCATAATTAATGTTAACAATACCGGTTTACAATGGTCTGTTACAATCATGATATGTTATGTTCATGCATATCTACAATATGGATTTCTATTTTGAGAAGCATATGTAGCTTATAGATAATTGTATACAAATGACAGGATTATGTAAAAGTGTTTATGTTGTTAAGTAGATTGACATAAGTAGTGGCACAAAGCCATATTATGGTATGTATGTATATATGTGGACTAGACTTTTTTGTTTATCAGGTGTTATATAGGAAAATGGAATTTGATCCCTGCATTAGTCTAATTTACAATCGTTATGTCATCCGAAAAGACCCTGTTCGAAATGGTATTCAATATCATATTCGGATAGTGATCTGATCATTAATTATGGTCACAGGTTTATTAAGTATGAATTCTATGCAGGTATGAGACTGTATAGATTGTGTTTTATTGAAAAATAAATTATGCCCAACGATACGTAAAGATAATTAAAAAGGAAAAATTTAAGTCACCTAGTTATTTAAGTAACGGTGAAATATTTGCTTAAGTGTTCCGCTTTAGAATTAATTATTCTGCACTTTAAGTATCATATATGAGTTAATAAACTGGCGGCCGACGGGGTGTTACAGTAGTGAAGAATAAAATAGGTGAAGAAATATTAAGTGTGCTTTATTTATCTTTAAGACTAGCATATCATTGGGGGATACACGGGAATGTTCAATTGTGATCTATCAAACCTAGCTCTAGCCTTAATTTCTCAAATTTATTACAGCTTAGGGGTTTAGTGAAAATGTTAGCTACCTGATGCTCAGTATCACAAAATTTCAATTCTTTTAAGTTCTTTTCAACATAATCCGTAAGAAAGTGATGTCTAATATGAATGTGCTTAGTCCTAGAATGAAGTACAGGATCTTTAGAGATACAAATGGCATTAGAATTATCAAAATATATAGTCATGCATCATACACTAATGCCAAAATTAGAAATTTGTTGCTTTACCCACAAGAGTTGTGTGCAACTCAAGGTTGCTGCTACATACTCAACTTTTATTGTGGATAAAGCATTGAATTTTGCTTCTTTGATCCCCAAGACACTAAGCAAGGTCCTAGAAATTGCGTCATCCTAGAAGTGCTTTTACTACCAACTAAATCACCTACAAAATCAGCATCACTAAAAGCAAACATGTCAAAGTTAGCTTCCCTAGGATACCATAAGATTATTTTATTTGTTCCTTTCAAATACCTAAGTATCCGTTTGAAATCTTTTAGGTGGGACTCCTTAGGATTACTCTGAAAACTAGCACATAATCCTACACTAAAAACTATGTCCGGCGTACTTGCAGTTAAATATAACAAGGAACCTATCATACCTCTATACATTGTTACATCTACACTCTTACCATCTTTATCCTCGTGGATTATATCACATGTAGCCATTGGAGTGTAGTGAGATTTTGAAGATTCCAACCCATATTTCTTCAGTAGTTCTCTCAGATACTTCTGTTGATTGATCAATGTTCCTCTTTCTCCTTGTGAAATCTGCGATCCCAAGAAGAAATTTAATTCTCCTATCATGCTCATCTTAAACTCACTACTATCATCTCATCTCAATCATGAAAATTCCTCAAACAAATAAATGTTATAGCACCAAAAATTATATCATCCACATAAATTTGCACAACTAACAAATCATTACATTTGGTCTTCAAGAAAAAGAGTTTTATCAGTTTTACCTCTTTTGTAACCATTTACTAGAAGCAACTTAGATATCCTTTTATACCATACCCTTGGAGATTGCTTCAACCCATATAAGGCATTATGCAACTTGTAGACAAAGTCTCCAATCGCGGGGTCCTCATAGTCTGGTGGTTGCTCAACAAATACTTATTCTTCTAGTTACATCTTCCTCCAAAGTGGTGGATGCTCCTCCTTCATCTTTGTGATCAACTACTCCTTTTTTATAGTCTTCTTTCTTGTTCTTGTTGTGCTCCAATCCTGTATATGATCTTAATTAAAATATCAGTCTCATCAATCAACACATGAATACTCTCCTCTACACATATGGTTTTTTTATTATAAACTTTATAAGCTTTTCTTTTAGAAGAGTGACCAAGAAAAACTCCTTCATCACTATGTGTATCAAATTTACCTAAATTATCCTTATCATTGTTGTGTACAAAACACTTTTAATCAAAGGTCCTTAGATGCATGTATGAAGGCTTCCTTCCTTTAAGTAAGTCATAAGGAGTCTTTTTCAACAATGGTCTGATCATAGCTCTGTTGATGATGTAGCATGTTTTATTCAAAGCTTCAGCCCATAAGTTTCTTAGAAGTCCACTTGCAATCAACATGGTCCTTGTCATTTCTTCGAATGTCCAATTCCTTCTCTCCACTACTCCATTCTGCTGCGGAGTCCTAGGAGCTGAAAAATTATAGTTAACACCATGTTTCCTTAAAAATTCAATAAACTTCTGATTAGAAAACTCTCCACCATTATCATACCTAATTGATACAAGTCGATCCGGTAAAAGGCAATCAGCTCCTATTAAATACAAAATGTAATCTCCTATTAAATACAAAACGCAATCAGCACCTATTAAATACAAAACGCAATCAGCTCCTATTAAATACAAATCGCAATGAACTCCCATTACATTAAATTCAAAATTCAAATTTCAAATAACCCCTGATACTGTGTTTGTCTCATTCAATCAATGCTTTCACGCTCATTCGGGATATTTAATCGATTAAATATAAGTTTTAATCGATTAAATCAATTAAGAGGGATATTTAATCGATTAAGAGGGAGATTTAATCGATTAAATCTTCAAGTCAATCATTTTTTTTTCAGTTTTGATCATTTAATCGATTAAATCTTCAAGTTAATCGATTAAAGAGGGACATATTAGTAAATAGTTTTGGATAAGGGGAAAATGGTTATTAATTAATTAATGAAGGGCAAAAGGGTCAAAAAGCCCAAGTACATGAATTATGCTTAAAATTAATATTCTAAAGAGAGAAAGCTCTTTAATTTTCTTCTTCCTTTGTTTTTCTTTGCAATTCTGAATTTAGGGAAGTTGTTCTGTTTCTGTGATAAGTTCAATTGGAGTGATCCTAGGGTTTAAGTTAAGAGTGATCAAGGGGTTGGTCATGGTATTGTAAAACTCTAATTGAGTTTTGGTTTCTGGTTCAAGGGAAGTGATCCTAGGGTTTAGGTTAAGCATGATCAGGTACATCACAGGTCTTGTAAAATTTCTCTTGTAAAATGGTTTCTTCAAGCACCAGTTGGAAGCTGGACGATAATGGAACGATCGGCCTTAGTTTGGATGTAGCTTTCAATGGTGGAGAGTGAACAAGGATATATCTCGGTGTTATCTTCTCTTCCCTTACCTTTAATTTTCCACTGCATATTACTCTTCTTTGATTCATTTTTCTTGATATTATGAATCTATTTTAAGGGTTTGGGAAATTTTGTTAATTGTTAAACCTCTCTTGCATGTTGTTTTGAGAAAAAGGTTTTGATTTTCTTTGTTATTTGCAAAAAAAATTAAAACACAATTCACCCCCCTCTTGTGTTGTTATTTAGCCATTCTTTCTTTACATGCAGTAGTTCAAACATGGCATGCATGTCAGCGGTGGACAAAGAAATTTTAAGCTTGAAATGGGAAACTTGTGTCTGCCTTAGTAACAGGTTAAGTTATTTAAAAGATTTTGGATGTGGGTGACTATTTATTTGTTCTGGATTTCAAAAGAAATTCAACTATTATTAGTTGTTTGGTTAAAATATGGTTTAACAATGCAATTGATTCCTCAATTTTATTTCAAAATTCTTCTTTATCTTGGTTGTTCTTCATCACCAAAGAAATAAAAGTTTCAAATAAAACATATCTTTGACCTTTGTGATTGAGTCAGATTACCTCAAATAGAAAACATGATTTAGTTAAAAGAGGGATTGAAAGTTCCATAGTTTTTGGACTAAAAGCTACATGTAAGTCCTATTTGAAAGGTAAAATGGCCAAGCAATCTTACAAGGTCAAAGGAATTTGTGTAACTACTCAACTAGAATTGGTACATACTGATGTATGTGGACCAGTTAGCATTCAAGCCAAAAGAGATTATGAATACTTCATTAAAGGAATGGTTACTCGGGATTTGGACAGATGAACTTAGCACGCCATCAGTCTAAAGCTTTTGAAAAATTTCAAGAAAGTTTAGTCTGAGGCAAAAAAGTATCTAGTTGCTCAAATCAAAACACTTTGGTCTGATTGAAGTGTTGGTTACCTGTATGGTAAGTTCATGTCTTACCTAATTTAAGGTGGAATAGTTTTCACAACTGTTAATTCTAGTAATGCGTTAGTTGAACGAAGTTGCAGTATGCAGAATCAAATATTTCTAGAACTGGTGAAGTCCATGTTCAATTATTATCCTTGCTAATGTCGTTTGGGGGAGATACCTGGGAGAAGGCAATATACCTTCTTAACTTGGTTCCATCAAAGTCTATTGTAAAGAAACCTATAGAATTATGGAAAGGGTGCAAGCCTAGTTCAAACCACATTCAGGTTTAGGGTGCTTTGGCACATGTCTTATAGTAGCAGTAAAAAAAGATGGAATCTTATAAGAAAGTTTGCATATCTTTTGGCTACCCTAAGAGAACCAGAGATTAGATCCAATTTAGTCCAAAGTATAAGATGGTCTTAGCGAGCACTCACGTGACTTTCTTATAGGAGGACTATATGGAAAATTATAAACCTTTGAGTAAGGTTATTCTTGATGAGACTCATCTTATATAAAGAATTTTCAGGATCTCTAGAAGCTTCATCCTCTGTTCCCTTGATTGTTCAAAGAGGCAAAAGATATACCTCTAGGTTAACAAACATAGGAATTATAATTAGAAATTCAACATGATAATATATAAATGAAACTAGTAGAAATATTACTATCACATGTGGAAGAACAATATCAAGAGTTGTTAACACATAATATGTGGATCCTCAAGAAATTGACGATCCACCATCTGAGCCAATCTTGGATCTACCTGTAAGTACACGAGGTCTAGTGCAGTACATTCATAATGGGAAAGAACCTTGTTAACTCTCAAGTTACCTCTTGTTGAGTGACATTGATCCCACAAGTTACGGTAATACACTAGAAAAAGCACCAGGAGGGGTGAGACCCACTAGGTGTATGTGGACCTATAAGGCAAAGTGAGGATAGACAGGAAGGTGAAAAGCTTCAAAACTAGTTTGGAGGAAAAAATTTGCCAGACTCCATGCTTGAGTCTATCAAGATTCTCTTAGTCGCTGCCACAAGTCTCAATCATGAGATTTATTTTGGAAGATGGATATCAGATTAAGCTTTCTGAATAAATATTTAGAAGAGGATATCTACATGCAACAACCAACAAGGTTTATAGCTAATGGGAAGGAACATATATTATGCAAGTTGTGGAAGTCCATTTTATGGACTTAAGCAAGCATCCAGTCATGGAACATCAGTTTTGATCAGGTTATCAGAATTTTTGATTTTGAGAAAACCTTGATGAATGGATTATTTGTATGTAATGGATCCAAGGGGAGACAGTAGATTTTCTGTTACTTTATGTAGATCATATGCTCCTTATTAGAAATAACATAGAGGTAATGTTAAACATAAAGAGTGGCTGAGTAAGTATTTTGATATAAAAGATCTGGGGAAGCCAATTAAATTCTTGGTATAAAATTCTTACAAGACCGAAAAAATAAGTTATTGGCATCACCTTATGATACTTACATTGACAAGACTCTTGCCAAAATTCACCATGGGAATTCTAAGGGGAATCATATCGCTCAGATGTAGAATTCATCTTCCTAAGGAGTAACCAAAGACTCCTTAGAAGGAAGAATGCATGAGTATGATACCTTATGCTTGGGCAATTAGTAGTCTCATGCATATTATGTTAGGCATTAAACCAGACATCTGCTTCGCAGTGGGAATAGTAAGACGATACCACTCTAATCCTAGAGGAACATTACATTGTTGTTAAGCATGTACTCAAGTATTTTCAGAGAATGAAAGATTATATGTTGGCATATTCTAGTGGGAGACTTGAAAAACAGAGCTTTCATAGATTTGATTTTTCAAGTTGATATTGACTCAAGAAAATTGACATCGAGCTATGAGTTTTTCACTAAACTAAGATAACATTAGAGGTGAATCTTGAAGACCCAATTACTAAGAGTTTTCCTGAACTTGTGTTCGAGAGACATGTTACTTCTTTGGGTCTTAGTAGGATCCTATACTTGCATTAGGCGAGTGGGAGGTATTATGTTCATCATGCTCTTGGAGTAAGACAATGAAACAATGTAATCATTTTTTGAATTTTACAAATGAGGTATTATTCTTTGTTTTGTGTATGCAATTTACAAACATTAAGGTCCATATCAATTTGGAGTATATGATCATTTGGTTATGTTCATGGAGGACATGATCATAGGTTCCACGTTTGATGAATTGGGTTCACAGTTGTTAAATAAAGTTAGGCGCTTTATTTAGGCTGCAATATTTTATGAAATGGTTTTGTCTGAATCATTGTAAAATATTAGTGTGGATTAACATTCACATCGAAAGGATCAATAGAGATTTGATTAAGGTTGTTTTTTTGTTATAAGGTATCAAATCTCCAGTTAATTATAATTATGTAATTGCTCTTATTCTCGCGTTTATTATGAATAGATAATTAAATAGTTTTCATTCTTTGATTTACCAACGGGTGAGGTCCCATCTTTTGACAGCTAATAAATTGGTATTTTGGGAGTGAAATTATTTGATTATCGATAATTATGAGATAAACAATATGAAATTTATAGGATATATCCTCTTGATATGTTTCGGTACTTGTATATTGAAGACACTGGTCAGTGCATGTAATCCATTAAAGAAACTATCACAGTTAAGGGAATAAATAATTGATTGAGTAACATAAAGAATATAAGTCAATTATTGACATTTTACAAAGGGGAGATGTATATTCATGTTATAAATGTGTTGTTAATTTTGGAGTTTAAGTTTGGGCTTTTAGTAGAGTAGCACCGAATTAGATAATCATGCATTGATTATCAGGAGTCTTGATTAATAACAGATTGTATATCCCTAGGCTAGCTTGAGACAAATGGTGTGGTGGTTTTCAGTTAATGATGACTTGTGGGTTACATGGTCTTGAATTTTGGACTCGAGTTTGTACGCAAAAGAGCAAGTGGGAGATTATTGGATTTGTGCTATTTTATTTAAGTCTAATTGGGGTAAGAGTATAAGAATAGACAAAGAAGCAGTCTAATTAGGGAAAAGTATGAGAATAAATAAAGAAGCCTAGAGCCCAAAGAGCTTAGGGTTAGGGTTTCTTGGTAACCATATAAATACTATCACTTAAGTCATCAGCTTCCAGGTCATTGAACGGAAGAGGTAGCTCAGATCTGAAAAGTGCCAACACACTTCCCCTTTTCCCTTGAGGATAGTCTGAAAGATTTACCAGAAACACATGAAGTCTGATCGTGTTGTGACACAGAGAAGATCGGTTCGTGAGTTTGTGTCATGATGCAAAGGAGATCGGTTCGTGAAAGGGAATCATACATAAGGTGGTTCTACGTAGACCTACACGTCAAGAGAAAAATCAGAAAAATGATGTGATCTGTTGCATCCCAAACCACAATTATCTAAACGCTTCCACAAATCCAATTGCATCTATACTTTCT
>JAVKPL010005336.1:0-23892 GCA_032173675.1 Gastrolobium villosum | reverse complement strand
ACATGGTAATTTTACTAGGAAGCGTGGATTTTGGAGATAATTGATGATGAATGAATTTGAGGAATCTTACTGTGTTCTTATGCACACGGGCAGGGACTCTTAGTATTGAGAGACTTGCCACATCCTCATGTTGTGAGGGATTAAGGACACACCTAATGTACAAGAGGTGTATCCATTTTTTCTTTCGGGTGCTGTATGTAATAATATTATTTAGCATTTATCATCTATTACGCACAACATTTTATGGGGTACGCAGCAAAAAAAATTCCGGCACGCAAAATGAATTTCTATAACATAACACAATCATTTTTCTTACAACATAACTCTTATAAAACCCTATTATTTATTCACATTATAGTATGTGTTTTCATTTCCTTATTTAACATAACACAACAAACTTTTCTACACACCACATTTTGTGGGGCCCACACATTTTATAACAAAAGAAAAAAGAAAAAAATATGGCACGTAAAATGAATCTCTATAACATTACACAATCACTTTTCCTACAACATAATAAACATAAAACCCTTATAGTATATCTGAAAAAAAAATTTATCTTTTTAAATGACGTAACTTATATTCTTTCACTCTATAAATAGATAAAACCCACACCTTTTATTCTTTATCTATCTATTTCTCATTGTTAAAATGATATAATTTTATATCCTTTAATATTACACTTACTTTTTCCGTTTATCATTTACAATTTTGCATGCAGAGTTTATAATCATTTTATGTTTTGTATTCAACATCAACCGTATGCTTTTGTACCTTTGCTTATTCTTTTCCTTCGTCACAACTCACGAGGTAGGGGTAATTTTTAACAAACTTATTTATATTTAATTTTTTTGTAAGAATAATTGTCCACACAATTTTGAATAAAAAGTGCAAGAAAAATGTATATAAACTTGGTTTGCTAATGCATATAACAAAAAATAAATATTTGAAATTTATTGGACCAAAGGTAAGCAATTTGATTTGACTTTCCCCTCCTTTAAGATAAGATAGATATTCACGACCAATTGAATCAAATATTTCGTATCTTTGGTATTTGCTCAAGGATGACTAGTAGGTGGCGCCTTTCCCTTCCGATTATTGTTTGTTTCCTTCTGTGTAATTTTTTTTCTCCGTGGGACGGCATAAAAGACAATAAAAAACATCGCTTATATTATATGTTTGTAATTGTCACCCGTAATATAAAATTAAACAACACATCCAACTTTCCTTTTTGGAATTTTTTTTATCCTTTTAAAGATCGATCATTTTAATTAAAATTAATATTTTTTATTCAAAACTTAAATTAAAAAAATCACTCATATTTTCCTCCCTAATTTTCATTGTATATCCTTTCTCTCACTTAAAAATATATAATTTTATGTCCATTAAAAGGACAAACATCAAACCCTTACTTATTTTATGATTAATAACACATGAATTTTATTTTTAATAAAAAAAAACACCTGCTCCTATAACATAGAAGATATGATCCAAACTAAATAATATAGAAGGGGTCAGGATCATTTTACACCAGTGTAAGTTACACTCTCAATCTTGTCCGTTAACCCTACTTATATCTAAGGGCTCTAATTTTTTTAATAAGATGAGTCATTGGATACAAGTAGATCAATGGTTAAGATTAAGTGTAAGACTTCTAACTCTTACACCGGTGTAAGAATACCTGCCCATATAGAAGTTTAATAAGAAATAAAATGTAGTAATTTACAATGAAATGAAGTGATACAATTTCGGTGGAATACTATAATTATAAAGTCTGAAAGTAATCTTTATAACATACTACATAAATACCAAACAAAATTGTAAGTACCTAGCCTTTTCTGTGATAAAGATTATGCATTCAAAAATTGTATGTGTTATTTACTTTAACTGCATTTCAAGAAGAAAAAATAAACCATATGTAACCGAACAATGCACACAGAGCACGTCTTGCTAAAAAGACCATTAAGGTGAACCTTAAACTAGGACATTACGCAGCAAATATTTCCTTCGGTTCCTTATTTTTCTCGCTGCTACCATTTGGTACACCTGCATGGCCTTTCGTGTGATTATAGCAACTTCAGCGGTAAGCACTCAATGTCCTTTTCTGAAGTTGCAACTAATCACATTACTTGGGTAATCTAGATTGGACAAAGACATTAAAACGATACACATTTCTAAGCATGAAATGCATAGTGAACTTCATCAATCACTTGGAAGCTGTTTTTCCACCTTCAAGAAATAAACTAGGGTTAACATGTAATGTTAAAAGTTCATACAAATTTCTTGCCTAATTACGATGTACCCCAACCCAGCGCTCAAAAGCTCATCAAAAATAAAACAAACAGTTTTATATACCAAGAAAATATTCAAACAGCAAACTAGGTCTCTCTACTTCACCACATCAAAAGTAGATCGAACATTGGATATCATGACCGGGCACTCTCCCTTCTCATCATATTCGGCAAAGTCTCCACTTGACAAGTCAACATTCTCAAACTTGGTTCCCTCCAGCTATAAAAGTACCACTTGCATTAATTAGAAAAATAGGACAAACATATAGTAAATGAGTAAACACCCTTTTTGGTCCCTGGCAATATCCACGAAATCCTTTTTAGTCCCCGGCAATAAAAAAGGACCAAATTGGTCCCCAAAATGATGAAAAAAGGACCAAGGAGTACTTATTACAATTGATAGAAGGACTAAAGTGATCATTTTTTCATAATTTTAGGGACCAATTTGGTCCTTTTTTATTGCCAGGGACTAAAAAGGATTTCATAGATATTGTCAGGGACCAAAAAGGGTGTTTACTCTATAGTAAATTTATGATGTCACAAAAATGTCTGGCAACTGCATCAAAAATGAATACTGGAAAACAGAAGAGTGAATTCTAGAATTACAGGATAGAACTACATCCATCAAATAAGAAACACCAGAGACAAAAGAATGGTGAAGAAATATAGGAAATAAGGTATTACATAAATTAGATGGAAAAGAAGAAAGCCAATACCTAAAGCTGGAAGAAGATGTTTCCACAGAGGAAAATCATCTAGTACAATATTTGCATGAAATTCGATTCAAGTGGGCAGAAAGGGGCAGCATATCTAGCAAATCTTAAAAATGAAAATTAATTTGAACTTGCTCATCTTCTCATATAATTATTGGTTTAGTTTCTGTAGACTCTGGAGTAGAAGATTTTGAAATTATTCACAACAAATTCATGTCAGTTTTAAGTTCACAGGTAAACTTTTTGTACATGATTTCTAATATTGATCCCAGGGAGAATATATATCCAGTTGCAACAGTAAGCATTAAACCAGATCAAATGTGAAATCCAACTCCACAAGAACTGAATGAAAGCAATAGAAACACATGACTATATTGCTATAATAGAGAAAAGAGGGTATTTGAGCTATTTACAATATTCAATTTATGTAACATGCAACATTTTTTTTTTTTGGATAAACCACAGGTATCCTCCAAGGGAGTCAATTTTGTTCGAGTCAAGAACATGCACATCATGGTGGGGGCTAGCTCTCTCAGAGAATTTTTACATTCATAAGAACTTGAACCTAAGACCTTACTTAAGCGGAATCAAGCATATACCAATTGAACCAACCCCTTTTGGTTATATAACAGCAACATTGAACAATCATCAAAGGAGACCAGAGACATGACATCAAAAGTAATGAAAACATGGAACAAGAAACTCACCGACTCAACTTTCCATCCACTACCAAACACAAAATCTACTGGCTCATAGCCCCTGCAGTCGAATAACATTAACGGGGCATACTTCCCTGATTCACTTGTTTCCTGGGTTAGGGGTTTACCTCTGCCTTGTATCATCGTAACAGTACCATCCCTGCCACAAAATTTGCACTGCACACCAAATAAAGGGTATTAAGAAACCACCAGCTCCAGAAACAAAAACTTCAAAGAATCTCACATGATTGAAAATATTGCTTTATGTTTAAAGTTATCCAGCTGAATTACATTAACATTTCCAGAATCTTTTCTAACATAAGCACAAGGCCAAAGATGATACAAAAATATAATTATGCTGGGTTGTAACTTGTAAGTAAGCTCACAAACTTATGAGTCACATTAAATAAAATGTAAATTCAGTTAGATAACTGTATGCAAATAATGAGCTGCATTTCCATTTGGAAATTATATATTGGGATAATGTCGCCTTTCCTTTCTTTTTTCTATCATATACACACATAAATCAGATAAAGTAAATGAATATAAGGAAAAAACTGACAAATTATTATATACCTCCAAGCCTAGACCTATTTTTAGGTGAACATTTACAACTAAAATTACTGGTTAATAAGATTAGATAAAATAAAACATAATTGATCCATTTATTCAATCGAATAATCTAAATACGGGTTAGATGAAACGCCAAATTGGGGTTGAGGCAGGAAGAGATTACCTTTTGAATGAGATGGGTGGTGCCCTTGCCAACTGGGAGAGGAACGGTGTCGTTTAAGGCTACACAAGTTTCTTTTTGGGTCAGTTCTCCACATCTTCCACATTTCAACTATCATAACACAGAGAAAAAATTAAGAAAAAAAAGAGGCAATTATTAAGAAACAAATAATTATAAGCAATTATTTGTCACCCAAGATGCTGATTTTCATAAATACAAAAAAAAAAGAAAAAAAAGAATGTAAGACAGATGGTACCTTGAAGAGGTAGGAGAAGTTGGGGTCATCGCAGCCACTTTGAGGTTCGAGATTGGTGAGGTTCTCAAGGTCAGCACTGATCATGAGCATGTAGTTCACCATTTTTCTTGGCGTCAATCGCAATCTCTCTCTCTCTCTCTGTGCAAAAGTAACGCTTGCGCTTTGGGTTTTTGGAAATTATATCGAATTGGATTATTCAAGATGTTATTAAGAAAATATGTAACAAAAATAATATATATATATATATATATATATATATATGGGTTTATTATATATAATGTGACCGTATACAACGTTTTATGCAGTCGTAGAAAAGCGGCGTCGTTTTGGCCGAGAATAAAAAAAAATTATGTCGTTCTCAGATCTAAAGATGTCATTGCTGAGCTCCGACTATTTTTATCTTCTCGAACCTCCTCCAGGTACATTTGTTATCTTGCATTACTTGTTCTCCCCTTTGGTTTTTATCTTTTTAGTTTTTGCTTTTGATTCGTCCTTATTTCTCCACGTTGATTGTTCTCTTTTTTTAATCACTTAATTGTTGGCTTTTGGTGAGAAGAAGAAGGTTTTGGGGTGAATTTTTTTATAGGTTTCTTTTGTGATGATGGCACACAACTTAATTGGGCAGCTTGCGGGTTCAGAGACATATGGGTTCCACACGTTGCAGGGTATGTAATTCAGCTCCATTGCTCCCTTCTATCTTCCTTATAGGAAGCATTATCCTGCTATCCCTGATAACCATTTCGATATTTCTAAACCCAAAGCTGTCATTGAAGAATTGGATAGGATTGAGGAGTTTCTCAAATGGGTTAGCTGGATCTTCGAAGATGGAAGCTGGTATGTTTGTATGTTTGTTTTTTTGTTTTTGTTTTTTTTTTAATTTTTTTTATTGATATTTTCCTTCTTCCGAACTTTTCAGGTATGAAGGCACTGTTTGGGATGATTATGCTCATGGAAAAGGTGTCTGGTCTTCCGAAGACGGACTTGTCAGGTTTGTCTTTGCTTGATTATGGTGATTGGTTCGTGTTGTTACTTAGACTTGTACGGATTTAAGTGATATTGGCAGTGACAAACTAAAACAAGAATTAATTCGGGTAATAAGCACATAATCTAGGCCTTTGAAGAGGTTTTGATACTATCTAGATGAATTTATTTTCTTGCATTGTCAATCTTAGTCAGAGAGGGGGAGAACAAGTGTTGAAATTGACAATGAAAATAATTTAAGTGTGTTGTATTCGGCATGTAACTTGGATAGGTTTTGCAATTTTCCATTGCGGTTAAATAATTTTTCCAAGTGCATGGACTATCATAAAAAACGTGACAAAACTGGAATAAAGTGAGACAAACCCTTAGTTCAGTACCTGTCTTTCTGTTGGCAACAACAGATTATGCCAAATTATTGTTACAGAATGAGAGGCATTTGATCCCCCCTCCTCTGAGTGTATACTGAATCAGTTGGTCATATATGTTTAATGTTCTGGCATTCTCCTGGTAGTTGTTGGGGTCTTTGACTCTTTCTATTTCAGCTAGTGTCAGAAACGAAAAACACCCCTTTGGTTTAATGTTCTGGCATTCTTCCTGGTTGTTGTTAGAAACGAAAAGCACCCCTTTGATTTTTATCTGTTTTGTATTTTTGCTGTATTAGTATGACCCGTGATCCACCTAACATATGTCAATTTGCACCGGAGACTTTAGTACTATTTTTTTATAGTTTATGGTGGTACAAAATGTATACTTGAGTAAATTTTTAATTAATTTTCAAGCCTGATGACTTTGTGTTATGGTCTTTAGTATCGAGGTAATGCAGTCTCTTATACAACCTTGTTCATCTTTAAAGAAATAGGAATGAGAATGCTATTTGCTTTTCCATGCTATATTGATGTAAGACTTATGTGGAAACTGAAAAAGTAATCATGTCTAATATCTTTACAGGAACCCAAATCTGATTCAAAAGATTGCTGGACTTTAAGATTGAACAGCCTCAAAAGGAGGAGGCAGACAGAAATTGATGCTCAGAAGAATATATATTTTAGGCAATCAGATCTCATGTAATTTAGGCATATATTTAGAATAGCTAGACCAGAATAACTGATTCATCTGGATCGATGGTCTCTAGTCTTGTACTGTCACTACTAAAACTTGTAATTGTAGTTGGCTCTTATAAAGAATTCAGAATTGGATAGCTTCACTTGTAATTGGTACATGTAAACTTGTTTCCATTTATTGTAAATATATGCCTATAGCTCAATGGCTATACTGAGGAATTGAAAACTTCAATTTGGTATTACTTAAATGATTCTATTGTACTGATATCCATTCATGTGCACCACACTTAGGCTGGAAAGGTACCCATGTAACAAAACAAATAAATTATATCAGAAGATCACATTTTTGCTTTTAAAAAAATGCACCCAATATGTTCATACTGTGCAATACATTATAGAAGCTAGATACATTTGCAAAAAATTAATGCACCCAATATGTGCAACACGTGCAATACATAATTGAAGCTAGATACATTTGCAAAAAAATAATGCACCCAATATGTGCAGCATACATCATCAAAAATACTACATAATAAGTCTTCAGTTCTTCTTTGGTTATGCATGTCTTGAGCTTTAGATTGGCCTAGCATACATCATCAAAAATACTACATAATAAGTCTTCAGTTCTTCTTTGGTTATGCATGTCTTGAGCTTTAGATTGGCCTGCAGTACAATACAAAATCCCCAACAAAAAATAAATGTTATTTGTAAAATAAATAACAAATAATAAATAAATAAATAAATAAAATAAATCAATGCTTACCAAAATGAAACCATGAAAGTATGAATAGTAATTTCTACTCCTTTTGCTTATCTCTTGCAATATCCATCTACAAATGAAACTTATATTATTAGATGTCCAGGTGTAAAAAGTCAAACACAAACATCAACTTCACTCATACCTTTTGCTTCTGACAACCAGTTTTATAGTGACCCTTTCCTTGACAATAGCTGCAAGTCCTTTGTTGTTTCGTTGACATTTCTATGCTTGATTTTATACGAGAAGCAACCCTTGGACGCCCTTTAGTTCTGATTAGTTGGGTGGGATCACGTACATAATTAATGAGTGAAATATGAGAAACAATACTGGAAATTTGAGAAGGATCAGCTTGGGGAGTTGGTTCGTCTTCAATTCTTTTTTTCTTTCTTTCCAATTGTCGTTGCAAAAATTTAGCAATCATAGCTTCAAGCATTCTAATCTCAAAAATAGAATCTTTTGCTTCAGAAATAGCAATATTGAATTTGGAGTGAACCGACCACAAAGACAATTCACTAACTTCATTAGTAGATGTTTCTGCATGAACACCTAGAAGATTATCAGCCTTATAGCTTGCATTCATTGTCCATCTAGACAAAATATATTTTTCAGGTAAGGTCATTATTTGTTTCTTCTTCATGATGTATAAAATATGTTTGCACAAAATCCCCATAGTCTCAAATTTTCCACACGAACAATGAGCTATGAATATTTCAGTCAAATGGAAGTCGACAATTGCCCACCACTTTTTATCAGCTTCACGAGACCCCACCCGATACTTGATCAGATTTTTTTCTGTTGAAATCTTTTCATGAAAATAATCATTTATGGCAGCCTTCCACTCTCTTTTAAAGATCTCAAATAATTTTCTTGTGTAGCGCTCTCCAGCTATTTCTTCAATTGGATGATTTGTCTCCAAAATTGCTTTCGTATTTCTAGTTTTGAAATCTTCATCTTCTTCCGCATCCCTCCTAGACTTGATTGCTTTGTCATATTGGGTAACAAAGTCATTTAACATCGTGTTAGAGTTGATGTATCCATCAAAGAATGCATTGATGCTCTCACTTCGCCCACTTGTGGTCATTCCAGCAAAAAAAACATCTTTCAAATATGCCTTTGCCCAGTGATGACGTGAATCATACATATTAGCCAACCAAGTACCTGCTTTAATATCATATGTGGTCCTCAATGCTTCCCACTTGCCTTCAAACTCATCAATGTCTCGACTTTTATACCACTCACGGAAGTCAATATCAAAACTCTCTTTGAATTGTGCGCGCAATGCTTGACTATGCTCCATAACATGCTTTTTGATATGCCATGCACAAAAACGGTGTCGTGCGTTTGGAAATATATTAGCAATTGCTTTTCCCATAGCTCTATCTTGGCCAGTGATAATAGCAATAGGAGACTTGTCAAACATACAAGTCTGAAACTGTTCAAACAGCCATGTAAATGTTGCCTCTGTCTCATCTTCTAACAAAGCGGCAGCAAATAAAATTGACTGCCCGTGGTGATTAACCCCCACAAAAGGGGCAAAAGGAAACTTGAACTTGTTCGTTTTATAAGTCACGTCAAACACAAGGACTTCACCAAATTGAGCATATGCAGCTCTTGACCTACCATCCGCCCAAAACACGCTTCTTAGTGTACCATCTTCTGCCAGTTGCAAATCAAAATAAAAAGATCCATCAAGAGCGGACTTCCTTTGAAAGTGTTTGATGATGCCTTGACATTCTCTCCCAACATTATTCTTTCTTTGTCCTGATATAATAGTGCTGACTTGAGAAGGATTAATATTAACTTCTTTATTCATAGCATTCACCACCTTTGAAATTTTTGACGACGTTAAACCCTCCTCAAAAAGCTTAGTAACAAGTGATTTAGTGAAATTTGAGCGTCGTAAATCACTATGAGAAGGAAACTTCTTCACCTTTGAAGGAGTCAAAATCAATGGATGATTATGTGCATCGTTAAACTTCTCAACGATCCATAATCCATCCACTAACTTTATTTGCAACATCGCTGAACAATTTGTCCTTGAATCCCTTCTCCTTTTGACATTATGAACACCAACTCTTTTATCATTTTGTCTCTTGACACCTTGCTTAGAGCACACATAATTCCACCTATATATTTGTTGCGTTTTCATATTCCTGCTAGTGTAATGCTTACGTATTCCAAATCCCTTACCTTGTGCATAGTCATTATAAAAACCATAAGCTTCTTCTGCTGTCTTAAAGACTCTCCCTAAAATAGGGGCCGCACTCAATCCATTATCATCATCTTCCATAATTTCTTGCATATTATCTTCACCATAACCATCATCTTCATCTTCCATGATTTTACACTGATCATCTTCTTCGAATTCATCATTGTCTTTCTCCAAATCAACAACATCATCAGCATATACTAAACTTCCACTTATGTCAATTTCTTCAATAGTTGTTATTTGGGAGTGATCCATTACAAAGATGTGAAACAATTGATTAATAACCTGTATAATATTTACATCAATCGAAACACAACAACCTCAATTCATTAGTAAAATATACAAATAACTAGAAAAATAAAGTAGAGAAAACCTAGTTAACAGGGATAACTAGAATGAAAATGCCATGTTGATTGCAACATTTACACAAACAATTGGTGTTCCTTTATATAAACTGGGGAGAAATTGCAAAATAAGTATAGAGTAGCTCCAAGTCAAGGAGTGGAAAAGTAGGACTAAGGAGTAAGAATACTCATTGGTTGAGGAAAAGAACCATGAAGGAAAAAAAAAAGTGAGACAATATTGCAAATCAAAGCATCTAACCAAACAAAACCAAAAAAGAAAAAAAAAAAGTGAGACAATACTACAAACATCATATTGCAAATCAAAGCATCAAACCAAACAAAATCAAGAAGGAAAAAAAAGTGAGATGATATTGCAAACACCATACTACAAATCAAAGAATAAAACCAAACACCATATTACAAATCAAAACAAAGTAAAAAAAATCGTGAAAGTAAATTTACATTCCATTAAAAAAAATAAAAAAATCTCTAACTAACTAAAGACGCAATAGGTTATTACAAAAAAAAAATGCAATAGGTGACCAAGAGAACCAAATACAACAGGTGACCAAGAGAACCAAATAAAACAACGTTTAAGGAATAATAATAAAAAAAAATCCAAAGACATGTTATAAAAAAAAAAAATCCAAAGACAGAAAAATAATTATGTTAAGAAAAAGAAGACCAAGAGAACCAACCTAACTCAATCATTACCTCACTAAACTAATCCATCAGAAAGATACCCACCATAACTGTTCAAATGAACACCATTTCTTCTTTTTAAAGATTGCTGCCAGAATCGGTGGGAATCGCTTTGTGGAGAGTATATGACAGTGAACGACTTTAGGCTGGAGTATCACTTGCTGGAAAGATGGCGCATGAGAAAAAGAGACGAAGACATACGAGAATGAGATAATTTTTTTTTCTTCCCGGCCAAAACGACGCCGCTTTTCTACGACTGCATAAAACATTGTATACAGTCACTTTATATATAATAAACCCATATATATATATATATATATATATATATATATATATATGGGTTTTATAAGAGTTACGTTGTAGGAAAAATGATTATGTTATGTTATAGAGATTCGTTTTGTGTGCCGAAGTTTTTTTTTTTTTTTACTTCAAAACTCGCGGGTCCCGCAAAAAGTTGTGTGTGTAGGAAAGTTGTTGTGGTCATGTTAAATGATAGATGCAAATCCCTATATATATATATATATATGGGCAAGTTTTTTTTACACCAGTGTAAAAATAACAAGTCTTACACCATACCTTAGTCGTTGATGGAAGAAAATCATCAATTAGTATTTGTAGTGTAATTAATGATTAATTAATTCATATATATATATATATATATTATATTATATATTATATATAGGGGCAAGTTTTTTTTTTTACACCAGTGTAAAAATAACAAGTCTTACATCATATCTTAGCCATTGATAGACGAAAATCATCGGTTGATATTTGTAGTGTAGTTAAGGATTAATTAATTCATACAACTTTCTAAATTATAATCGCACAAAAATCAACGTTTGAGATGTGATGTAAGACTTATTAATCTTACACGGATATAAAATGATCATCCTAGTCCATATATATATATATATATATATATATATATATATATATATATATATATATATGGAGCTAGGATCCTGTGACATTAATGTCAAATTTGAAGTTTGACATCTCATCTGAGATTCATTGATCAACAAAAGATCAATAACGGCTGGGTCCCCAACCCATACTACATATCTGCTTTTGACCGCAAATGGAGATAGGAATGTCAAATTTTTCACCGACGTTGGAGAAAGCAGACACCAAATAAGAAAGGGGAGGGGAAGACAAAGTAGGATATGTAATATTTAAACCACAATGAGACGCACGATGAGACGATGGGTGATAGGAGCGTCTGGAAACAGAGGGAGAGGGGATGCGATGAAATGGGAAATAGGGAGACAAAAACTAAGAGGGAGAGACAAATGAGGGTGCTGAAGCAGAAATGAAGAGGGAGAGGATGAAGGCAGAAACGAAGAGGGAGAGGGAAATGAGGGTGAAGGAAGTGAGATGGAGGGATGATGAGACATGGTTGATCAGACACCAAACGCGTCAGTGACCTTGACGGGTTCAAAAAAACGTCAATGAACTGCACGGGAGTGCAACATTTCACTGACACTTTCCACATGGACGTGCCAAGGTGGTTGACAGAAAACCATGGGCTGCCTACATGGCACCCAGTCCCGCCATGAAAAGTGACGTGACCATTCCCATCACGTTAACCAACGGCTTTGATTGCTCTACAGTTGGAAATACATTTCAGATCAGCTTTGAGTGGGAGAAACATTTCTAATTTCTTATTAATACAATCATTTTGCTGCGGATAGAGGGTATCTGCCGTGGCCCCTCCCTAATTTTTATTTATTTATTTTATATTTAAATAAATATATTTAATAATAGTCTATTAATATTGATAGTTGTCTCCTTCTTAAAAAACATTTATACTAATTAATATTTCTTATTAATCTTAATAATATTTATAATTTTAAAATTCTATTTTCACTTCAATTATAAAAAATTCTGGATTCGTCTCTTCTATTTGTTCCACTATGCCGCTTTAGATAACACTATTGATGGAGGCCCACCAAAGATTTTGTACTTTCTTTTTCTTACCTATAGCATTCGACACATTAATTTTTTTAAAAAGCATGGGAAAACATTTTTTGCATGATATATTGTGACTCTTCAATTCGCGAACAATTTTTTTTTTCTCATTTTAATAAATGGGGAGCCCACCACTAGTTGAATCACAACATGAAAATTGAATTCTTACACAACATGAGAAAATCAAACACCAAAAAACATATATAAAATCTACCTTTTTCTAATCATTATTAAGTTATAAAAAAATTACTCCCGTTAAACCCCACGAATATACGAATAAGAAAGGAGCAATTTATCACTAGTCAGACTTGCCCTCTTTACTATTAAGCAATAATAATATAATAATATTGGTAGATAAAAAAGTAAAAATAAGATGCTAAAATCTCAACATCGACTTTTAAATGATTGAATAAATAATAATAAAATAAAAGATTGAAAATTAATTTCATACTTCTGACTTGAGGGGGAAAAAAAACGGAGAACACGAAGTATGAGTATCATGTGTATTACAAGTTTAACCTCTAAGCACAAATTCATTTAGGAGGTATTATTTTATTAACAAATTTTAGATTCATTTAATCTTTATTTTATTTATATTACACAAGTATTCATTCTTTAAAAACTAAATATGATAACTTCTGCCCTCGAATTTTTATTATCAGGCCCTCCTTTGTTTTACTCTGCTATCTACTAATGGAAATTTAAACTGCAAGAGCCATCATATGCTATAGATTTTCAGACTAAAAATCTCATTAAAAGATAGAAGCTTTTTTCAATGCAACGCTTGATTACATGCCATGCAAAATATCTTCCGATAGCAGCTCAGCAGCTAGCTTCCAAACTTGACTTTTACATCCCATTCAAGTTCCAACATCTGTCTATGCTGCCCTTTGCTATCGGCTCAACTTCACGTGCGTTACTATTCAAGTCAAAATCACTGTTTCTATGAAGTAGCTCGAATTGAAGCACACAAACCATGTCAAAAGCAGGCCTATGTAGAGATGATTAGCAAATGCTTTACTATCCACCTTAGGAAAGTCAAAGCTTGGTCATTCACAATTTAATTATTATCCACAAACTAAATTTCCCAGGTTCCCTAATGGAGTAGATGGAATCGAGGTTCAAAGCAGCATAAAATCCACGTCCCTTTAATCAACATTTGTTCTTGTCATACCATACATGTCAAAACATTTTTTTGTCCAAAATTGAATTCCATACCATCACTGCATTCTTAAAGGCATGAAAGGATGATGTCAATCTCTTTATACTGAATTTATCGAGTTCAGAGCCTTTGCCTGTTTGAGTTAGTACGTGTTAAATGAGGTGCCTCCTCATAACTGTCAGGTTCATCTTCTTCGTCAGAGGAAAGAAGGGATGAACCCATCCATGCTTTAAACCCTTCGTTCACACGCCTTTCCACCTCTGGTGTGACTTCCAGGGGATTCGCTTCCAGCATTTCCAGCCCTAGATTTCGACCACTAAAGTTTCCCTCATCAAGAATCATGGCTGCCTTCCTCCTCAGGAAGAAGGCAGTGCAAAGATATAGAACAACCAGTCCCCACGATGCAACTTCATAGCACCAAAACAGAGGTGTAGAGCAGTTGCTCCCTAATGTCAAGAGGCTTGAACCAAGAAACAAGGCAAGAAGACCAAATATGATAGCAAAGATAAGATTCAGGATGGATAGACAGCGAACGCCACCTGTAAGTTATCCAGAAGAAAACAAAAACTTTAATCAATTTTGAGCCCATAAAATGCACAAAAGTTTCAGATGAATGGTTGTCATAACCTGAAAGTGTACAAAAAAAACACAAGTGGAAAAGTCACTGATTTGAGGAGAAATCATACCCCGTCTTGATGCACAATAATTATTTTCAACCACCTTCAAGCATCCGTGCCTTGTGGGAGCAGAATAAGCTACAGCGATGCCTGCAAGATAATTATCATATAAAACAAAAACATCAAGAATGACCAAAAAGATATTCTCCAAGATTATGGCATAAAGCTTTTAGAATGAATAGAAGCTCCTTTCAACCCAAAAAACAGTATTTCCAGTGAGACAAAGGAAACAATCAAACGGATATTAATGCAACACGTGATTTTAAAGCATAATTGGATATTACTACATTACCAAAGAAGAAATGGATTATTAAAGAGGTTGTACAGTATTACTAAAAACAAGTTTTGGATTACGGGCACAAATGTAATATATAGAGATTAGAGAGCACTCTGTTAGCAGTTGGAACCATAAACCATTGACCTTAAGAGGTCAAAATCATGAATTCAGGAATTAATGGAAAATAAAAAAGGATTATAAGTTCCAGCAAAAACTTAAGCTATAGAAATTAAATATATTTCAGAACATAGAATCTTATATCCAAGTTATTTAGCAAAATCTGTGAAAAGAGTCTCCATGGTTGAATATGTGGCATTATCTAAAATTCCAACAAGAAGCTCAGGGGCCTTTATTGAAAGTACAGATGAGAAATACTTTATTAGAGTGGGGTAATGGCCATTTGTGCAACTCTTGGATTCACAAATTTGTGCAGCAGTATAGGTTACTCCTCTTAAGTTGAAAGGAAAAATATTTGATTTAGATGAAGCAAACAGTATGGTTTTGCGGGATTCTTAATCCAAGATTTGAGAATGTAGTACTCTACTCAGATAGAGCAGACACTGTCCCATCCCAATTCTCATCTTAAAAATAAATCAAGTGATGCAAATTACCAAGATGCCAGAAAGCAATTTGGAAAAGCAACAAATGATCTGACTTCTCCAATAATCCTCTAGAATGTTAGAAATGCATAGCTTCAAAATTATTAAAGAGAATAATCCCACACTCCATAGTTATCAAATACGGATTGCGGCATGTCGCGGCTAACCCCGAAAAATGCTATAGCGTTATAGCGGATTGCAGTTGCGGAAATAGCGGAATAGATATATGACAGAAATAATGACAAAAAGAAACATTTTTTAAAGGCAGAGATAACAGAAGTGGCAGAGAGAGATGCGGATAGACTAAAAAACTCTTAAAAATTTTCTGCTACACATTTAAATTTAGGAAAAAATTGACATTTTGCCTTATGACAGCAATATGGCTGTGATTTGGCCGCAAATGCGATCGCAATGGCTGTTATTGCGTTCTGGTGCGGCGCGACGCGGTTTCTTGCTGCAAGGCATAGCAACGCCCATACGACGTTATTGCGGCGCAATTAACTACTATGCCACACTCCCATTGCTTCAAACATATTGAAAATAACCCACATCTATGGCTATAGATTATTCTCGAATTTCAGCAATCATAAACTAGTTAAGTTAAAGAAGAAATCAAAGTGATTTGCATTATAAATATCACAATAGGGATAAAATCCACCACACCAGCACTCAAATACTTTACCTATCAATTCAACTTGCACCCTGTAAGCTAAGGTTATTATCCCCCCCCCCCCCCCCCTCCCGTTTATTCTTTTACTTTCAAATACTATATTATAGGTATAAAAGTTTTGAAATCAAAGTTACAAACAAGAGAAGAGATCACTGAAGGGAAATGTAATCTCTGACTATAACTAGGCACCTTTGTCTACTATTGCATGAAAGTAAATACCAAAATAAGTGAGCATTCTATCTATTGAAAATAATCAGACAGAAAAACCTAACCAAAAGCAACAATGAAATTAAATTTATTACCAGCAATGAGATACACAACAGATACCACGAAAACGATCAACGAGGGAATGAACACAACCATCCAGTAATAATCAGCAATCTCCTGGTCCGTAAGATAGAAAGCGCCAGGATACAGATCCGAATCGGAGCTACCCCTCAACCCTATCTGTATGGATTGAAGCCTCCTATCGACGCAGAACGGCCTTTTCCCATCTCTACCTGGAAACACGATTTTCAAACTGATAACCGTGCACACGATGATTGCGAGCCAGATTACAGCAACAAAAGCCATGGTCAGAGGTCTCTGAAGCTTGCCCCATGCTTTTTCTTCTTCCCTGAGACTCTCGTACTCGCGCTTCGGCATGAACGCTTGGCGTAGCGCGTCGCCGATGATAGCCATTAACGGAAGTAGCAACCAGCCACCAACTCTATGGAATTAAGGAATCTAGGGTTTGAAATTTCTTCCGATATTGGTTTTTCAGAAACCCTAACATGCTGTTCCGATGAATTAAATCACTAAAATCTATGGCTTCCAAGAAGTGAAAATTCGAGAACGATATAGAAACCTGGGAATAGTGACAGTGTTAGATGCTTGTAATTTGGGACTCGGGGTTTGAAAAGTTGAAACTAAACGTGAAGGAGATGATAAGGTTTATTCGAATCGATGCTAAATTCTTTACTTTAACTTCCCTTTCTTTCTTAGGTGACCGATTAACGAATATGAAGTTGCTCTCAAAAATTCCCACTAGTATGAGCGGAAGAAGTTATCGGTGGGCCGGTGGCGGTGCAACTCAAAAAATACTTATTACAAATTTGATTAAAAAATGAAAAATAACTTATCGTGCGTACATACAAAGGAGTGTATGGAGATCGGACGTGTATGGAGATGGACGGAAATGAATGATTGAGATTCAGAGTAAGATTTGTAAGTCTTACTCCAAAGTCAAAATATCTATTCTCTCATATATATATATATATATATGACATGGTCATATTGAGAATCAAAATCATACAAAATTAGATCAATAATAATAAAGAAAAAAAATATTATAATAAGACAAAAATAAAAAACAAATTAGGCAAACCTGGGGTAGGCTACCCCCTCTGGTCATTACGGACCAGTAAACTACATCCCATCGGTGGATTAGTAAACGTTTGCAGTTCCCCTTCAAGCATGCTATGATTTTTCGCAAGCCAATCAACAACTTGGTTACCTTCCCTCAGAACATGTTGAACTCGGACCAACCAAGGCCAACTAAGAAGCTCCTTAATTTTTTGAACTAAAAGCAACAAAGGATGTCCTTCTTCACAATTCTGAAACAATTGCAAAGCATATGTAGAGTTCTCTTCAAGATAAATATTTTTGTAACCACTCTCTCAAGCCAACTGAAGACCAATATAAGCACCCCAGAGTTCAGCCCGAAGAACAGTACCATACCCTAATCCCTTAGAAAAACCGCCAAGCCAAACTCCATCACTATTTCTGATCACTCCTCCGCAAGAAGATCTTCCTCCCTTACTATTTTTTGCACCATCTATATTTATCTTGACCCAATCATGAGGAGGTGGTTCCCACATTATCGTACGCTTAGGAACCCGAAATGAATTTAGCCCCCCATTAAGCAAGACTAACTTAGAATCAACAACACTCTGCACATAGCACCGCACCTTGGATATGAGGACAACAGCAGAAACCTTCTTGTCTTGAAAAACAAAAAGGTTACGGTCCTTCCAAATATGCCAAGCAACGACACCAAACACCAAAGGCCACTCATGGTCATTCGAACAACCTGCATTACCAGAAAGATTCCATGACAACCATTGAAATAGATCAGAAGATAAAAAATTGCCCCATTGTTGAGTATGAACAAACGCTTTCCAAATCTGCAACACCATGGGACAATCCCTAATTGCATGCAACACATCTTCATGATGCATCTCACATCGAGGACATATGTCAGAATAAGCCATATGCCTATAAACTCTCATAGCATTTGTCCTTAATCTATTACCCATCATCAACCAAAGAAAAGTCTTGATACGAGGAGGTCCATCCTATCTCCAAACTCTACTCCACTGCTGCCCATGATTATCAACTTGAGAGTTTGAGAGAGAATCATAAGCACTCTTAACAGAAAAACAACCGTCACCCGTCTCATTCCATATAACTCTATCGTCATGATCAATAGAACTTGAGACCATAATATCAGCAATGCGATGGTTAACCTCCATAGGAAGTAAGTGCGCAAAAGTATCCCAATTCCAACCTCCTTCTAGGGACACAAAACTAGCTACCATAAGGTTACTTTCTTCTTGACTAATCGGTCTATTAGCCAACTCCTCAAGCGGACCAAAACCAGGAACCCAACAATCAGACCAGAATTTAACCTGCTTCCCATTTCCTATATGAATTGAAGAACGATCTACAATGTTGCCCCACACCTTTACAATCCCCTTCCATAGGTTAGAAGTTTGTTGCGGCTTTGGAATCACAGGAATTAAGCTATCCCCCATACTATATTTAGACCGAAGCACCCTAACCCAAAAAGATTCTTTATGCGTTAATAAGCCATGTCCAATTTTCATAAGGAAGGCTTTATTAGTATCACACATTTCTCAACCCCAAACCCCCAAGCTCCTTAGGCTGACAAACACGGCTCCAAGAAACCATATGAGGCTTTTTATTTTCTGTAGAAGAACCCCAAACAAAGTTTCTAGTTATCTTGTCAATCTCCTCACAAGTGGACATCGGAAAAAGATTAGTTTGCATGGCGTACATGGGGATGGTTGTAATAACAGCTTTTGCAAGAGTCACCCTACCAGCCAAAGACAAAGACGATTGAGACCAGTTAGACAATCTTTTCCTCACCCTGTCAAGCACATAGTTGAAAGTATTTCTTCCAACACGACGATGATGAATAGGGACGCCAAGATATCTCCCCAAGTCGTCAGTTACATTAAAACCCAGCACATCACACACCTCCTTAGCTCTAACATGATTTACATTCTTGGAGAAATAAACACGTTTTTTCATGACTGATTTTTTGCCCAGAAGAAGTGCAAAAACAATCTAGAATCCGGGTTATGATATTGGCTTGATCAATATAAGCCTCTGCAAATAGAAGAAGATCATCAGCAAAAAACAAATGAGATATGGGAGGGCAAGTCCTCTTTAGGTACACTGGCTTCCAAACATTCTGATCCACTGCTAACTTAATCATCTGCGCAAGTCTTTCTATATACAAGACAAAGAGATATGGAGATAATGGATCCCCTTGTCAAAGCCCCCTAGATGGTGTAAACTCTTTTGTTGTAGCACCGTTCCATAGCACATTCATAGTGCAAGTAGAGACACAACTCATTATTAGTGATATGAGCTTCTCAGGCAACTCAATATCTCTCAAAGTATCTTCAAGGAACTCCCAACTGATTCTGTCATAAGCCTTTTCAAGGTCAAGCTTCACAGCCATCCAACCCTTGTTCCCCTTCTTCCTTCTCATAGAATGGATAATTTCCTGAGTGATGATAATATTATCTGCACTATGCCGCCCTTTCACAAAATTGCATTGATTAGGCATCACAATTTGAGGCATATCATATTTTACACGTGATAGTTGTATTCTTTACACGTGATCATATCATATTTTTTCCACGGGATAGGATATTGTGACACACAAATAATGTTACAAACAATATTACGACCATATCTTAATCGTTGATTTCCGCCAATCAACTGTTATCATTTTTCAAATCAAACTCATTAATTAATTATTAATTCATAATAAATAATAACCGTTGAATGACGAAAATCAACGGTTAAAATGTGGTCATAACATTGTGTGTAATATTATTTATGTGTCACAATATCCTATCCCTTTTTCCACACGAATGATCTATTTTCGTGGCACTTACGCGGAGCATGTGAGGAGAAAAGAGTCCCTAACTTATTCGATGCTCCTTTTGTGTCCTCTTTTTTTCTATGCGAACTTAATTTGCTGGGGGAATATAGTTGACTGGGTAAATTTTCATATCTCCTCTGTCAAACAAAGATAACCTACAATACCAAACTTAGATGGATAAAGAAGTAAACTAAAAATCTGAATCGAACACTATCTTAAATCCAAAATTTTAAGTCACTAAAGACATTTTATATAGCTTATTATTTTATGTAACTCATTTCTAATTGATGTGAAATTATCTTTAAACTTTTTTTAAGTTCTCTAACAGCTCATCAATTATTCAAGGAGTAGCGCAACAAAACTCTTTCCATTAAATTTTTAATACAACTGTAACTAATCTTGGACTCACACCACTTATTAAAGCTATAACAGCCCATACGAGTTAATTCACGTGCTTGATACTAAGAATTGAACTTCGAAAATCTATCATTATCTATATTCATTTATTTATTTTTTTATTTTTTTGGTGGTAGATATTCATTTTTTTTTTTTTTTTGGTACATTACCCAGGAGGTATCCCACTCAACCTTCTCCGAACACCATGTCCTCGGGATACCGTCCGTTTGGACTAACCTCTCATTTAAGAAACTGCTTGAGACAGGATTTGATCCCTGGGACAAGCAATCATTTGAGAGCTCCCAACTGAGCTACCCTTTGCGAGTTAGATATTCATTTATTTTGATCTACACTTGACAGTGTTTTTTTTTTTTTTTTTTTGTGAAATGCCAGTGTTCTTTATTAGTAGCATAACAAGTCAATATACCACTCCACGGCTCCAGAAACCATAGCCTTGGAATTGCTGGTATGAAAGGACATGCCTTCACTCTTAACCGTCTATAATTAAAAACAAAAACCTTCACCTTTCTCTTTCTATAATTAAACGCTTTAATATATTATTTCCCAAACCGCGTAACAAAACCAGCGTCACCCGAAAATGTGGTCGATTAAAATCACCCTGTAGCTCCAAATGCAAGTATGCAAAATCTTTCATTCCTGATACTTGATCACCGCATTCTTCAACGTGGCTTCATGAGAAAAATGAAGGCTCCGACAAATTGCGCTCATTCTGGACACTTGGTTTGTAAGTTTTCTCATTGGCTTAATAATGTACGAACTGATATGCTTCAATATTCAACTGACATCCTTTTAAGTTTTAATGTGATGCTTTGATGTTGCAGATTCTAAAACTGAAATATGTGATGTTCCGTTACTGTCTTGCTCCGAGGTCTAATATTTTCTTTTTGCCTTCAACATTTTACATTTCGCATTGACAATTTTGATTAGCCAGTCCAAGGTTGCTAATGGTTTCTTTCATTTTATTTTTTCATTTATAAGGCCATTGAAAAGCTAAAATCATTCAGAGAAAAGCTAAAGGGGAAGCAGCAATATCTTGCCATGTATTCTAGCATTTTTTGTGGGATAACAACAGACCCAGCTGCTATGGTTATCCCCATGGATGACCACATGGTCCATAGAGGCCATGGTGTCTTTGATACTACAGCAATAATGGACGGGTTAGTGATTTCCATCTCATAACAAGGACTCTTTTTTATTCTGGAGTGAACATGAGAAGTTCTGTTTGATCCCATTTTGAAGTTAAAAGAGGATCTCTCAATTTTTTTTTTATGTAGATTTCACATAGTGAGTCTGTTGATCTACTCTATATGCCATTAAGTAGTTCTGAAATATGAAATATTCTTGAATCCTATCTTGCACATAAGAATATATGGTTTAGGTACTATGCACATATTGGTTAATATTGTTGGATATGTTAATAATATAATCGGATAGTATATTCACATTCAAGCCTAATAGATGAAAGCATGGTTATTTAGGTCCATATGGGCTGAAGCCTAATAACTTGCTGTAGTATATGGATATAAATATATGTTATTTCCTAAACAATGTATCTCTTTGTTTCTCTATACAAACTCTTTGTTGTGGGCTGTTTCCTTTGTTTGACTGTGGGCTCCTTTATCTGTGGGCCGAACATAAATGTCCATGGCCCATTGTGCATTACCCATTCAGCTGAATGATGGACCCTTATACACTAAGCAACACATCAAAACGCTGCCGTTTTGAGTGTGATGGCTTAATGGTATATGGTGCCCTTTCTTGCTGTGCGCGTGGCGTGTGTGTTGCTCACTTTTCAGATATTTTTCTCTCTCTCTCACAAAGAATAAGAAACGCTCTCTGCTAGGGTTTGTGAGGATGAGTGTTTTGTGCAAACACTGAGTGAATCATTGTGAATCTGGCTATGCTCCTTTAGAGAACCTTGTTCATCTCAACAAGACGGTTCGATTGATCGGTGGATCTTACGGTTTGGTATACAAACTGGTGGAGAACATAATCTGCAACGAAGAACGGTAAAGCTCACGGTTTGTGACTTGGGGGTTCTTTGAAAGGAACAACGTGTCCTTGGTAACTTGTCAAGATTGGGAAGTTCTCTTCATCTTTTGTATTTTTACTTTACCGGTTCTTGATTCGGTTTCTTGAGTCCATCATATTCATGTTTCGTTGTCTTGTTAACTTCCTGCAACTAGATTCTCATTTTATTTCTTTACTGTATAGCTATATTTGTATGCTTTAAACTCTGGTTTCTTATTCTCTGATCTTGAATAAAGTTCTTAATCAGAGGGCGTTTAACCCTCTTTAGGCCCCAGGACGTAGGAAACTCACTAATACTGAGTTTCTGAACCTGTAAATCCTTGTGTTATCTTCTTTATGCTTTCTTTTAATATTCTTGTTCTGGCGAGTTCTTTATTGTTTGTGAAATACGTTCCCAAAGTTACAACAAGTGGTATCAAGAGCTTAGGTTCCATTTCTCTCCCTATCCTATTTCTGTGTCTATCTTTCTTTTTTCCCCCTCTTCCATTCGGTTTGCTTGCTCGGCTGTGGAGGTTCGGCACGATGGGCATCACTAAGCTGGAGGTGGAGAAGTTTGATGGGAGAAGTGACTTTAATATGTGGAAAATTAAAATGAAGGCTGTGTTGGTTCAGCAAAAATGTGAAGATGCCATTGGAGCTGAAAAAGACCTGCCTGAAACCCTGACACCAAAAGAGAGGAAAGACCTGCTATCTTTAGCCCATAGCCTTATAGTTGTCAATATCTCTGATAGTGTACTGCGTAGGGTTAGGAAGATCACTGACCCTCATGAGCTCTGGGTGAAGTTAGAGAGTCTGTATCAAACCAAGTCAGCCCCCAATAAAATGTTCTTGAAGGAAAGATTTTTTTCCTTCAAGATGGATCCCAGTAAGTGTCTAGAGGACAACCTAGATGAATTCACTAGGTTGACTCTACAACTTGAGAATGCAGGGGCTGTTGCCTCTGATGAGGATCAAATTCTGATCCTCTTGAATTCTCTTCCTGACTCCTACAGATGAGTTAAGGATGCTATAAAATACAGTAAGGGGGATATGACCATTGATGAAATAACTCAGGCCTTGAGGGCTAGAGAAGTTGAAATAATTTCTCATAAAAAGCCCACTGCTGAAGGCCTGTATGTTAAAGGGAAGGGAAATAAAAAGGAAAAATCAAACAATAAAAGGAA
>JAVKPL010005335.1:0-23869 GCA_032173675.1 Gastrolobium villosum | reverse complement strand
CATAACCTTCAACCCAATGCACATGAGTTGTCCTTGGTTCTTGGATGATTGGTTAGCACGCCTCCTTGCTGCATTGTGTAAGGAAAAGTTGCTGTATGATCCATCACTATCATAGCTTTCTCTCCTTGTGCGCATTGGGCATTGTGAGAGGGAAAGGTTCTTCATGTTGACCAAACCATCCAACCTTATGCGCATAGGACTTTGTGAGAAGAAGAAATTGCTTCAAGTATGATCCATCACCATCAAACCTTTCCAAAATGGTGCGCATAGGACATTAGGAGTAGAGAAAGGTGCTGCACATTTGACCTTTGATACTCTCATCCATCCCCATCAAACTCTCTCAACCTTGTGCGCATAAGGCATGGCAATCCTTGATTCTTTTTGCTGACACTTTGCAGCCAAACAAACAGCCTTTGATTCTGACTTTGCAGCCCCACAAATCATGCATGCATGCGTTGTCTTCTTGTAGACAGTGAGTGGAAAGCTGCTACATGTTGACCCTAGATGCTCTCATCTATCACCATCAAAACAGCCTTGTGCGCATGAATGAGGCTTGGCACATCATGATACCTTCGCAGCCCCACATATCACACTTGCACCTAGTTCTTGTGACTTGCTTGTCCCTTGTGAAGCGCTGAATTGGGCAGTATGCAGGCTGGTTGCTTGTGTCATTGGGAGACCTTGAGCAGCCTTGTCATCATGCAGTTTTGGAGGGAGAGAAGTCAGATCTGCATAGGCAGAAACCTCTTAGCCTTTCCTTTCCTTATTCATGCTTAACTTACAACCATTGAGTGGACCAAAGCTCCTCACCCTCTGAACTCGACTTGGACAGCTCCCAACAGTCCTAGCATGCGCAGAATTTTGCTAACCTTGCAGCCCCTGACCTTGTCTTTTCTTGTCAACCTTTGCTGCCATCATTTCTCCCTTGTAGCATGCGCAGCCTTGGGCAGCCAACTTAGCCCTTAAATCAGCTCTTAAACCTTCTCCTCTCCTTCATCCACAAGGAACCGTGACCTTCATTTTGCTGCAGCCAACCAAGTGGTGGTACCATTCCATTCCCTCATCTCATTCTTTAAACCGAAACAACTCTAGTCATTCTCCTTAATTCTCAGCCTTGAACTCTTGAGTAGGACATTAAACACCTAACCTCATCTTCCCCTTTTTCCTTGTTGACCGAGATCACCATACAAGAAGGAGCAACATTCATTTCCTCCTCATTCCTTAACACCTAGTCCAACCTTCATGAAAAGCATCTTTCTGTTTTGATGTGGTTATAGACCAAAACCTTGAGTCTTAAGAGGAACCTCCATATGCTGCACGATTCAATCTGGACTCTCATCCTTCACTCATCCTCTCTGTACACTCGGTCATCATCTAGGAGGGCTGGACTTGTTCTGTTCGTGGAGCACAGTTGGTGGAGGTGCTGCACTTGTCACTAACGTGAACCTTGTGGGCTTACAAGAGGTAATCCTAGTTCGAACCCTTACCTCCTCCATCCTTTGTTTCGGTTGGCATTTGCATATAATGGACCGTTTTCTTTCGCCACTGTCCATCCATTAATTCTGCCTTTTAAAACAACATTAGTGGTTGATGTATGCAAGCTAAAATTATGTTATATGAGCATAGTATATGGCTCACTTGGAACTTTGGGACAGCTTGTATTTTTAGCACACCTTGAAGTGTAAAATGTGAATAAAAGTCATGAACCTAGTGCATGCTAGCCCCTAAACCCGATTTGTTAGTATGGAAATAGTGCCTTGTGAATATGGTGGACTGTTTTGGGGGACTGCTTCATACTCCTAGCTCTTCATGCATCAAACTAATTTACAACATGCTCATTAGTCAATCCTAGCGCACCATATATATAGTTTATATGAGAATGAGAATTAAAATCTTTAATCTTTTGTGAACCGATTCTGCCTTGGTTAGAACCTTGGACTTTGATTGCATCTAATCATTGGTAACTCTTTTATAAGGCAGAATATTGTTAGGAATGAAAGCTTAAAAACCGTATATGCATGCATGTGGGAACCTAGGGAAAAATGTAGATTTTGTTGCTGTATAAATTCATTTAATATGAGATGAAGTCATAATATTATTTCCTTAGAGGAGCCTTAAAAACCGAACCCTATTATGATGTAAACAGTGGGAAAATGGTAGTTCCAGCAAGGGATAATATTATTCTTAGGGCAGTATCTAATATTGGCACTAAAAACACTTCAATTCAATATAGGTACATGAAATAGAAGCCTAGGACTTGTTGGTGAAATATTGGAATGGCATGAATTCTGATTGCATATGTATATGTATCTATTTGATTAGGTGCACAAGATCTTAGCTCTTGGAATGTTTGATTGATATGTGGATTGATGATGTTTGGCAAAGAATGTTAAAGACACGAGGTAAGTGTCAGGCGATGATGCCTAATGTAACTATTGACTACTGGTATAGAATTGTAACATGATGCTCCATATGCCGTAAAAATATTATGTTCCATTATGATGAAAGGAAACTGCCTAAATTGTGCCTGAGGGCTATATGATTATGAGGTAAAGACGTTATGTGGCAGCATAACGCATATGAAAGGTATATAAGCATGCACCTTACATCATACCGCATTTTTACGCTTTGTGTGTGAAAGCATAGCATGACATGCATATATCATGATCATATAGGCCTTGTTTTAGAATAGTTATGTACAGGACCATGTGTTTGAGCAAGCATCATATAGGCATCCCCAAGGTACCGGGGTATGGGACACTTGGCATCAGTCCGCATAGGCCCACAGTTGGAATCCACATGGAGCTCAGGTGCCAAGGGTATATTTGATTCCACTGTGAAGTGCGCGCACGACGGTGCTAAAAGCGCAAAGGAAAGGCGTTATATACGCAATATATGAATATGATGAAAAGGAAAGGCGTTATATGCGCTATATATATGAATATGATGAAAAAGAAAAAGGAAAAGGAACAAGGATATGTTGAAGTGACTGTTTATGATTTTGTGCCTAGTTAATACTGTTATATTACTGGTTTTGTTGCCACACTACTGGGATTTTTCTCACCCCTTCGGGGCTGCTATTTTCCAAAATGGCAGGAGGACGTAAAAGCTGTTAAAGAAGTGAAGTTTGCTGTTGCTTGCTGGTGCTTGGATTTTTGCTGTTACTGTTTGATTGTTGGATGACTGTAATGCTTTATATTTTGGTACCCTTGGATGACTGTAGGCTTTATCATCTCTATTTTACCTTGAACCTTTATGATCAGCGGCTGTTTTGGAAAAATCAGAAAAACGTTTTGCAAAGAGGATTTTTAACTAAGTGCTGGATTTTTATCAGTTTTACAACCACTTTACGTGTCATGTTTCAAGGGGCAAACGAACTCCGATTTACTATTATTTTATATGCACGCGAAGCCCCGGGTATGTACCTTCAAACTGTGCAGGTTTCATCTCTATATGAATTCTGTACAAATTTTTATAAGCCTCGCCCTACAGCCTGTTCCAGAAAACGGACAGAATTCACAAGCGTTTTACGTGTCCTCTTCCGCGGGGCTATTCACCTCCGAATCGCGCATAATTTATATGTACGCGATGCCCCGGATGTCTAGTTTTTCAGAAGCTTGGAATATTTTTTATCACATCTAAATTCGATTTTATACAGATTTTATAAGACAGCAAGCTTTTCTGAAAAGCGTAGAAAATTCAGCAAAGGGTTTTATCCATGAAATTTTCTATGTTCGATAAACAACCTCATTTTTCTCATATTGTTTTTATAAGAAACAAATCTGGATTTTTCAAGCTTTCTAATTAAATGTATTTGATAAAGCTTTTAATTAATTGAGTTCTTTACCGCTGCTACTCTAATACGATTTAGCAAACAACCCTCTTGGATGCATACAAGAGTGGGTGTTACACTAATTGGTATCAAATTTTCATGCAAAATGAATTGTTGATGTTTGTTGAATAATTGTTTGGTTTAACACATTATTCTGTGAAAAATTAAATGCAAAAGAAATTGATTTCCCTGTTTTGGCATTGGCGGTTGATTATGTGATTCCGTAGCCAAGATTCATCAAACATGGCTAATCCTTTTGCTTGAGCAAATGACTCCAACTCATCGGCGCCGTTTGTGTGTGCATAATAGCATGGTTATCACAGGGTACCCATGTGTCATAAGTGTGGAATAGTGAATTATTACTTGAATTTACGGTGAATCATTAAATTGTTCCATTAAACTATCAGTGAAGTTTATATGCATTTTCATGTGAAAACTGTGATATTTTAAAATGGATGATGATAAGCTAAAATTTGAGAAATGAAATGCCAAAATCATTGATCCATGAATGTATTATATAAACTCGGTAGTAAAACTGTTCTTTGCTAACTCTGTTATATTACTCACTTGCATTAAGGGTTAATCATTTGACACATTACAGTAGGAAAACCTGAATATTCATTTAGGCATGAAACTTAAGTAGAACCATTTGCCTTAGAAAGTAGAGTTGGAGCTAATTAAATTTAAACATGGGGGTCTACAGTCGTACAAATCTCATATAGGTAAATAAGCACTGTGAACCATTAGTGAAAAAGAATCTGTGAACTAGGTAGTGATGTGTGAACAGAGAGAGATATGTCTTGATACCCTATGCCTCTACAAAATGTGAGTGATAATAATCATAGTCAATGTATTTACTTGCTTTGTCGTGATTTGGAATTTGGACTTGACGTATAGTACATTGTCTTTGCTCAATAATAGATTTTTTATGATGACTGTTTAACTTGTTCATTTAATTTTTCACATTAACAGTACGAAACCTTGCTGCTTAAAAATGGGATTTCATCTTATGTTGTTATTGATTGACCTATATATGCTTCCTTCATGATCGTTATTTTGACTGCGAAAAATGATTTTGACTTTTGTGTGGTAAGAATCGTTAGTCATTCCTTGTATTAGATTCCCATGAATTAAACATACATAATTTTCATGACGCACAACGGTTAGTTATCATGTTAGCTCATAAAGTGTTGGTATGTTTCATGTTTTGTTAGATTGTTATTTTAAAATGAAGGTGTAGTGTGGAAATTTTTGAACAACTTAACCTTATTTCATTTAGTGAGTCCTTGTGAAATTAATTAAGTGCGAAAACTTTTTGGGTAACTTTCTAAGTCATATAGTTGCCCAATCCAAGATTTTATGCCTAACATGTGCAAGGAATTTTAGAGTACTTCTCTATAACATAAGAAAATTTAAGGTCTTGACTTCGTGGTAGAAGTTAAATCCCATTTTTTAGATGTTAAGTTTAATTTAAGCAAATTTTATGTGCTTTTGTGGCTGTTATACAAGATGCAGATTTATTATAGAACCTACAATATATAATATTGTGTCACATGTTTTAGGACTTTGTATATCACATCTGTTCTTTATATAAAATCTTTAGTTGGTTTTGGGTAATTTAAACTTTGTTGAATAGGCTTTACAAAGTATTTCAAATTCTATTTTCAAAATTTCAAACGTTATGTTTTAAACTGTTAAATTTTCGATTTTATTCACTATACAAAACACTTTCAAGAGATTTTACAAAGGTGTCTTAATGTTCTTGTTAAACCCTCTTAATATATCGAAACTTGTCCCGCAGAAGAATGTTTGCCTGGATTTTACTATTTTCAAGGTGAATTTTTCTACAGCAAAAGTACTGTCTGAACTTACAAATTCAAACTAACCCTTGTGGCCTAATTAATTGAAGGTGCTAATCAAATGCATGTTTCATATCGCATTCTATGCATGACATTTTAACCATTTTCAATGAGTTTTACTAACTGTTCCAAACTTACAACATTTTAGAGTCATTCCATCTATTCCCCATATTTAAATTTAACATTATTAGCCTATACATTCATGAAAAATCACAATGCCAATTATTATTTAATGTGGATTTTCCATAAAATAGAATGTATGAACTCCTTTTAATTTTGTCATTCGTTTATTGTTGTTGATTCATTTTTCGAAGGTATTAACTTTTCTAATATATATCATAATATAGTCATTTAAGTAAATTTTAAATCTTGAAATAAAAGTATGTCAATTACGTTTGACTTTATTAACTTACATGAATAACCCTTTAGAAAATTAAATCACAATAGACCAAGCTTTCATGGATCAGGTTTTGCAGTAATTACACACAAAATTCCTAGTTAAATTTAGATCTGATATTCAAGGGATAGATAGTATTTCATGGAATTAGACCTAATGCATAAACAACACCGTATTCAAATTTTTCTCGAACACATGATATATAACATCTATACATGCAACTTCATATATATATCAAAAGAAAACCTTTCAAAAATAATAGTGATATTTCACGATACCTTTTAAGTAATTTCAAAATGAATATCAAACTCAGCAATATATTCAAGTCACAGATTGAATATTATATCAATTAGGCAACAGCTAAACAAAACCATTTTACTTACTTAAATTCGAACTATGCAAATATAATATGATAGTATCTAGTTAATACCGACTCTAGTGGCAAAAAAAAAAAAAAAAAATAATCAACAATTCCCAATAAACGATGACAAAAATAAAAGTGATACATATGAGGATTTTGCATGCTCGTGTACCTAATGTGCCAAGACATGATGGCTATATAATCAATGGAATTTATGGGTACGTATATGAGGCTTGGGTTACATGCAAGTGCATGTAATACTTCAAATGTTGTAAGTTTGGACATAATTAGTAAAACTCATTGAAAATGGTTAAAATGCCATGCATAGTATGCGATATGAAACATGCATTGATTAGCACCTTCAATTAATTAGGCCACAAGGGTTAGTTTGAATTTGTAAGTTCAGACAGTACTTTGCTTGTAGAAAAATTCACCTTGAGAATAGTAAATTCAAGTAAAGGCAAACATTCTTCTGCGGGACAAGTTTCGATATATTAAGAGGGTTCTAACAACATGGTAAGACACGTTTTGCAAAATCTCTTGAAAGTGTTTTGTATAGTGAATAAAATCGAAAATGCAGTAACAGTTTAAAACATAACGTTTGAAATTTTGAAAACCGAATTTGAAATACTTTGAGGCATATTCATACAAAGTTTAAATTACCCAAAACCAACTAAAGATTTATAACAGAACAGACTGATACTACAAAGTCCTCAACATGCATGACACAATATTATTTATTGTAAGGTCTATAATAGGCAATCTCATCTTGTATAACAGCCACAAACTCGTTACATAAAACAAGTACTTAACATCTAAATCATTTAACTTCCACCACGAAAGTCAAGACCATGTTCCTTATGTTATAGAGAAGTACTACTAAAACTCCTTGCACATGTTAGACATAAAATCTAGGATTGGGAAACCATCAGACTTTACCAAAAAGTTTTCGCACTTAATTAATTTCACAAGGATTCACTAAACTGAAATAAGGTTAAGTTGATCAAAATTTCCACGCTATACCTTCATTTCTTTTAAAGATACCAATCTAACAAAACATGAAACATACCAACACATTATGAGCTAACATGATAACTAACCGATGTGCATCATGAATATTATGTTTGTTTAATTCATGGGAATCTAATACAAGGAATGACTAACGATTCTTACCACACAAAAGTCAAAATCATTTTTCGCAGTCAAAATAACAATCATGAAGGAAGCATATATAGGTCAATCAATAACAACATAAGATGAAATCCCATTTTTTTAGCAGCAAGGTTTCATACACTATAATGTGAAAAAGAAAAAAAAAAAAAAAAAAAAAAATCTAAACTGGCAAGTTAAACAGTCATCATATAAAAGTCTATTATTATGAGCAAAGACAATGTACTATACGCAAGTCCAAATAGTCCAAATCACACAAAGCAAGTAAATTCATTAGAGCTATGATTACAAGTATCACTCGCACGAAGAGTAGAGGCATAGGGGTCAAGTCCTCTCTGTTCACACATCACTACCTAGTTCACAGCTTCTTTTTCACTAATGGTGCCCAGTGCTAATTTACCATTATGAGATTTGTAAGACTGTAGACCCCCGTGTTTAAACCTTAATTAGCTCCAACCCTACTTTCTAAGGCAATAACTGGATCTACTTAAGTGAGTGACCTATGCCTAAATGAATATTCAGGTTTTCCTACTCAAACAGATTAACCCTTTCTACAAGTACGTAATATAACAGAGTTAGCAAAGATTAACAGTTTCTACTACCCAGTTTTATACTACAAGAGGTCATAATTCACAAGATAGGTATGGATTACTGTCATTATCTAGAAATAGCTTATCATCATCCATGACTTAAAATATCACAATTCTTTCACATCAAACACAAGCATATAAAACTTCACTGATAGTTCACTGGAACAATGCTAATAATTCACCGTAAATTCAAGTAACAATTCACTATTCCACACTTAGTGTTCAGACACATGGGTACCCTGTGATAACCATGATTATGCACACACAAACTGCGCGATAGAGAGTTGATCAGGCTCACTACCTAGCAAAAGGATGTGCACAGCCATGTTTAATACAGTGTACTACCGGTATCATCGCACCGCCAATCCAGGTAATTCAACCAGTAACCCATTCACAACAAAGCTCAAACAGAATAATGTAGCAGTTAGCCGGTCAACCAAGCAACAATCATTCAACAAACAGCACACAATTCATCCAAAAACAAACACCATGAACCGGAACTGCTCTGATACCAATTAGTGTAACACCCACTCTTGTATGCATCCAAGAGGGTTGTTTGCTAAATCGTATTAGAGTAGCAGCGGTAAAGAACTCAATTAATTAAAACTTTATCAAATACATTTAATTAGAAAACTTGAAAAATCCAGATTTGTTTCTTATAAAAAAAAAACAATATGAGAAAAGTGAGGTTGTTTATCGAACATAGAAAATTTCATGGATAAAACCCTTTGCTGAATTTTCTACGCTTTTCAGAAAAGCTTGCTGTCTTATAAAATCTGTATAAAATCGAATTTAGATGTGATAAAAAAATATTCCAAGCTTCTGAAAAACTAGACATCCGGGGCATCGCGTACATATAAATTATGCGCGATTCGGAGGTGAATAGCCCCGCGGAAAAGGACACGTAAAACGCTTGTGAATTCTGTCCGTTTTCTGGAACAGGCTGTGGGGCGAGGCTTATAAAAATTTGTACAGAATTCATATAGAGATGAAACCTGCACAGTTTGAAAGTACATACCCGGGGCTTCGCGTGCATATAAAATAATAGTAAATCGGAGTTCGTTTGCCCCTTGAAACATGACACGTAAAGTGGTTGTAAAACTGATAAAAATCCAGCACTTAGTTAAAAATCCTCTTTGCAAAACGTTTTTCTGATTTTTCCAAAACAGCCGCTGATCATAAAGGTTCAAGGTAAAATAGAGATGATAAAGCCTACAGTCATCCAAGGGTACCAAAATATAAAGCATTACAGTCATCCAACAATCAAACAGTAACAGCAAAAATCCAAGCACCAGCAAGCAACAGCAAACTTCACTTCTTTAACAGCTTTTACGTCCTCCTGCCATTTTGGAAAATAGCAGCCCCGAAGGGGTGAGAAAAATCCCAGTAGTGTGGCAACAAAACCAGTAATATAACAGTATTAACTAGGCACAAAATCATAAACAGTCACTTCAACATATCCTTGTTCCTTTTCCTTTTTCTTTTTCATCATATTCATATATATAGCGCATATAACGCCTTTCCTTTTCATCATATTCATATATTGCGTATATAACGCCTTTCCTTTGCGCTTTTAGCACCGTCGTGCGCGCACTTCACAGTGGAATCAAATATACCCTTGGCACCTGAGCTCCATGTGGATTCCATCTGTGGGCCTATGCGGACTGATGCCAAGTGTCCCATACCCCGGTACCTTGGGGATGCCTATATGATGCTTGCTCAAACACATGGTCCTGTACATAACTATTCTAAAACAAGGCCTATATGATCATGATATATGCATGTCATGCTATGCTTTCACACACAAAGCGTAAAAATGCGGTATGATGTAAGGTGCATGCTTATATACCTTTCATATGCGTTATGCTGCCACATAACGTCTTTACCTCATAATCATATAGCCATCACGGCACATTTTAGGCAGTTTCCTTTCATCATAATGGAACATAATATTTTTACGGCATATGGAGCATCATGTTACAATTCTATACCAGTAGTCAATAGTCACATTAGGCATCATCGCCTGACACTTACCTCGTGTCTTTAACATTCTTTGCCAAACATCATCAATCCACATATCAATCAAACATTCCAAAGAGCTAGGATCTTGTGCACCTAATCAAATAGATACATATACATATGCAATCAGAATTCATGCCATTCCAATATTTCACCAACAAGTCCTAGGCTTCTATTTCATGTACCTATATTGAATAGAAGTGTTTTTAGTGCCAATATTAGATACTGCCCTAAGAATAATATTATCCCTTGCTGGAACTACCATTTTCCCACTGTTTACATCATAATAGGGTTCGGTTTTTAAGGCTCCTCTAAGGAAATAATATTCTGACTTCATCTCATCTTAAATGAACTTATACAGCAACAAAATCTACCTTTTTCCCTAGGTTCCCACATGCATGCATATACGGTTTTTAAGCTTTCATTCCTAACAATATTCTGCCTTATAAAAGAGTTACCAATGATTAGATGCAATCAAAGTCCAAGGTTCTAACCAAGGCAGAATCGGTTCACAAAAGATTAAAGATTTTAATTCTCATTCTCATATAAACTATATATATGGTGCGCTAGGGTTGACTAATGAGCATGTAGTAAATTAGTTTGGTGCATGAAGAGCTAGAAGTATGATGCAGTCCCACAAAACAGTCCACCAAATTCACATATACACTATTTCCATACTAACAAATCGGGTTTAGGGGCTAGCATGCACTAGGTTCATGACTTTTATTCACATTTTACACTTCAAGGTGTGCTAAAAATACAAGCTGTCCCAAGGTTCCAAGTGAGCCATATACTATGCTCATATAACATAATTTTAGCTTGCATACATCAACCACTAATGTTGTTTTGTAAGGCAGAATTAATGGATGGACAGTGGCGAAAGAAAACGGTCCATTATATGCAAATGCCAACCGAAACAAAGGATGGAGGAGGTAAGGGTTCGAACTAGAATTACCTCTTGTAAGCCCACAAGGTTTACGTTAGTGACAAGTGCAGCACCTCTACCAACTGTGCTCCACGAACAGAACAAGTCCAGCCCTCCTAGATGATGACCGAGTGTACAGAGAGAATGAGTGAAGGATGAGAGTCCAGATTGAATCGTGCAGCATATGGAGGTTCCTCTTAAGACTCAAGGTTTTGGTCTATAACCACATCAAAACAGAAAGATGCTTTTCATGAAGGTTGGACTAGGTGTTAAGGAATGAGGAGGAAATGAATGTTGCACCTTCTTGTATGGTGATCTCGGTCAACAAGGAAAAAGGGGGAGATGAGGTTAGGTGTCTAATGTCCTACTCAAGAGTTCAAGGCTGAGAAATAAGGAGGATGAAGTTATTTCTAGAGTTGTTTCGGTTTAAAGAATGAGATGAGGGAATGGAATGGTACCACCACTAGGTTGGCTGCAGCAAAATGAAGGTCACGGTTCCTAGTGGATGAAGGAGAGGAGAAGGTTTAAGAGCTGATTTAAGGGCTAAGTTGGCTGCCCAAGGCTGCGCATGCTACAAGGGAGAAATGATGGCAGCAATGGTTGACAAGAAAAGACAAGGTCAGGGGCTGCAAGGTTAGCAAAATTCTGCGCATGCTAGGACTGTTGGGAGCTGTCCAAGTCGAGTTCAGAGGGTGAGGAGCTTTGGTCCACTCAATGGTTGTAAGTTAAGCATGAATAAGGAAAGGAAAGGCTAAGAGGTTTCTGCCTATGCAGATCTGACTTCTCTCCCTCCAAAACTGCATGATGACAAGGCTGCTCAAGGTCTCCCAATGACACAAGCAACCAGCCTGCATACTGCCCAATTCAGCGCTTCACAAGGGACAAGCAAGTCACAAGAACTAGGTGCAAGTGTGATATGTGGGGCTGCGAAGGTATCATGATGTGCCAAGCCTCATTCATGCGCACAAGGCTGTTTTGATGGTGATAGATGAGAGCATCTAGGGTCAACATGTAGCAGCTTTCCACTCACTGTCTACAAGAAGACAACGCATGCATGCATGATTTGTGGGGCTGCAAAGTCAGAATCAAAGGCTGTTTGTTTGGCTGCAAAGTGTCAGCAAAAAGAATCAAGGATTGCCATGCCTTATGCGCACAAGGTTGAGAGAGTTTGATGGGGATGGATGAGAGTATCAAAGGTCAAATGTGCAGCACCTTTCTCTACTCCTAATGTCCTATGCGCACCATTTTGGAAAGGTTTGATGGTGATGGATCATACTTGAAGCAATTTCTTCTTCTCACAAAGTCCTATGCGCATAAGGTTGGATGGTTTGGTCAACATGAAGAACCTTTCCCTCTCACAATGCCCAATGCGCACAAGGTGAGAAAGCTTTGATAGTGATGGATCATGCAGCAACTTTTCCTTACACAATGCAGCAAGGAGGCGTGATAAGCAAGGCAAGGACATCAACCAAGAACCAAGGCTACTCATGCGCATAGGTTGAAGGCTTTGATGGTGATAGGTGAGGGAAGGCTTGGTCAAACATGCAGAAGCTCCTTTTCTTTCCCTGCTGCAGCGTTTTGCACAAGGTTGCAAATGACAAAATGCCCTCTTCCCTATGCACCATGCGCATGAAGAGATAAAAGTGCCATGTGAAGGAAAAGCCTAGGGTGAATACATAAGGAAGGAAGCACACTCAAGGTTCCAAATGTAGATGCAAGGTGGCGGTCAAGATGTGTATGTAAGCTGAGTTTTATTTGAACATTAATCACACAATGAAGGGGCTGTGTGCAGCCAAAAAACGCAAAAGGGAGGGGGATTTTGGGTTGCTTAAAGGTCAAGAATTCAAGGGTCTAAGTCCAAAATAATTGGGTTCATATAAGTCCAATTGTTTTCTTAATTAGGAATTAATCCAATCCTTCAAGATTTTATGTTCCTCTAATTATTTACTAAAGGGTTTACTCCTTACTTAAAATTAGTGGCATACTTTAAGATGAGTACTCATATAATCCTAAATAACACTATGCTTCCTATATGTTATAATTACATTATTCCTAAAATTTCACATGCATAGAATAAGTACTTAACTTCCATGGTAATACCAATAAATCCCTAAATAAAATTTGAATTCCGTCCTAGAGCAAACATATATATATATATATATACATATATATAATCCGCATATACGTATTCTACCCTATTGCTAATTGCAATTTTAATTAGGTTCTTAATTAGACGGTGAGAGGAAGTGTTGATGTCTTGGTGTTTTGAGAGGAAGGGACAGTTTCATCCACTTTAGTGCTTCAAGGAACCATTTTGATGATGAAAGGTCCAAGCTTGTTGGGCATTTTCGTTCTTTGGTGAAGTCAGAACCTAGGTGCTGTATTGGAGACCTCTTTGTTGTCTTATTTTTGGATTTATGGAGCTTAGAGGTATACCATGAACACCTCTTTGTCTTTTGATGATTTTAAGCTTGTTTAAACAATTAAAAATCATAACTTAAACCATTTGAATAAAGGAATGTGTTTTCGAGTCCCTAACATGTTAATAAACATCTGTTTAAGGAGTTCTTGGACTCCAGATCGTGTTTAGATCATTGGAGGTCAATTTTACCTTTAAAACTCAGTTTTCTACATTCTGTCGAAGAAGTATTCGAATACTTTTCGGGCAGTATTCGAATACTTTTCTGGGAAAATGCAGAAATCGAATACTTCGCGAGACAGCAGCGACCTAGTTTAGTAAAATTGCGATATCTCGAGCTACAGAGCTCTAAATTGAGTGAGGTTTGGACCTATTGGATGAGTGGATTTCTCTTAGTTTATGTTTGAAGTCGCGACACCATTGCTGGAAATTCAGCTTGTTGTAAGAACTTTGCAAAAAACATAACCGGAGTTATACAACTCCGATTGAGACATAAAGTATATCGTTGGAAACCTCAAGATGTCTAGTTTAACATTGTAAAGATTAGAAAATGAATATTGATATAATTGTTGGTCTAAAATAGATTGTGATTCTGCTGTGGTTGGACTTTGAGTTTGTGCGGACTCTTGGCTTGGATAGCTAGCTTGCAAGGTAAGCTTTCGTGTCCTCGGTTTAGCCATGTTGTGGTTCCACCATGTCCCATGGGGATGTAGTTTATGCATATATATACATTTTCCCCTTAAGTAGATAAGAGATCATCTCAGCATCATTCTTGTCAATTCCTATTACGCTCTTGTTGTATCTCATTCTATCTGATCTCTCTAATATGATTTGTTCTCTCTATCTGATATTATATCTCTCTCGTCCTAGTTTTTATTTTTTTTATTAAAGCTTTCATCTTTATTAAATATTAAATGAAATATACACTATATAAATTAAAAATATTATTTAATATTAAAACGTGTCCCAACGTGTCGAAATCCATAATTTTTTAGGATTGACGTGTCGGAGTGTCGTGTCGTGTCACGTGTCGTATCGGTGCTAGATAGGTTATCTTACCCCCTTTCGAGATCAAAACCCCAATATTCCTATCTAGGGTTTTGGTCCTCAGAATATCCCCAACTATCAGATTGATCAATTCTAACAAAGGAAATATCAAAATTCGCGCAGAGTAATGATAAAGATAATTATATAAACGAACAACTATAAATCAATCCTTCGTTTCAAGGGCTCACATATGGATCGGGACCCTGACTACAATAAAGAGATCTAGCCAATCAACATCATGATCGCTGATCTAAAATTCAGCATAAACTAAAAATGAAAGGGAAAGAAAATACAAAGAGGAGATCCAATATGAAGAACACGAAGAACTCCACGGCTGCCTCCTCTCCTTCCAAGTGTCCAGATCTGAATGCCCTAATTCTGTAATGAGGGCTATTTATAATTTGTTTCCTCCTTTCCAAAAATGCCCTTCAGAAACACGGTGCATCCATCCCGCAAACCGGCGCCAGTTGGCGCCGGGTTGGCGCAAGTTTGCGCGGTGCTACTGCCTGATTTGCAAAAGCCGGTACTGAATGTTCGTAAAACGGCGCCAGTAGGCGCCATAGTGGCGCTACTTGGCGCCATCTTTCTTCTTTGGGGCGCTAATTGGCGCCATTCTTCTTCAATTTGGGCACCAATTAGCGCCATGATTCTGCACTTAATTTTTGTCTTGGTTTGGCGCCACTTTGGTGCTACTTAGCGCCACTTTACTGACTTCGCTGAAAAGTTCGTAAACTGGCGCGGGTTCGCGCCAATGTGGTGCCGGTCGGCGCCATTCTTCTGGAATTATGGACTTGCATCAACAAACTTTTATAAATTGTAGTTTTCACTCCTTTTACCTGTATAAATACAACCAATAGGTGAGAAGTATAATTGAAAAGAAAGAATCAATATAATTTGCAAATATATATATATATATATATATATATATATATATATATATATAAGTTGCTCTTTTATGAATCAATTCTTATCAATTTTAACACAGAAAACTACACTTGCGAGAGGCATATCAATAACACTTCTAAGGATCACATTAAAAGACAGTCAATGCATAAAATACCAACATCAAAATCCAAACAAGAAGTTGACGCAAGGAATCTGATATTACCAGTTTGCCACCACCATTCCACCAAAGAGACACAACATGCAAAATTCGGGAAAATATATATAATAAGAAAAAAATCTTAATTGCTTCAATTCTCTTACACTCAACCCTATTTCAATTCCAGTATAAGACAAAGATAAAACATTTCCATTACAATTGAAAAAAATGCTCAACAACCACTCACAACACACAAATCCCTGATCCACACACGCCTCAAATTCAACTTAAACTCCAACTAAGCAAAACAATTAACCGAGTAGAAGAAAAAAAAATACGCATAATAATAAATTAAAAAGTAGAAACAACCAAACAGAACATCGAATCCTAGTTTCGCAATCAGCATAGAACAATTTTCCCACATTTTCCCGGGAAACAAACAGAGCATTAAAGAGTTCGAAGTAGTGATTGGTCGTAACCTTGTTGAAGAAGATTTGGCCACTTGAGAGTGCAATGTAGAGAAGAAGATAAGCATATTTTTTCTCACAGAATTGTGCTACAGCGACGTTTGTATACAAAATCAATGGGTTCAATGCTTAAAGCGATGTAGAATATCATCAAACTTATCTTGTTTGATCTCCACTTGCTAAATCTCCAGCTTCTTGAGTACGTAACCTCTTTCTAGAACGCATGAAGTCATAGACCATATCTGTCCAACCATGCGACATCAAAGTTGACTTTGCTTCTTTCCCAAGACTGAGTTATATTTTGAAACATAATCAGAATCAGGCATATAATGAAAATTTTAGAAAGAAAATAGCATCAGAAATTCAGAATCAGACACAGTGAATAATTTATCAAGTAGAGGTGTCGAACTGATTGTCAAAGGAAATAAATACATAAATGTGAACAAGTGTGTATACAATTTTGGGCATGAAAAAAGAAGGTAACAAGCATGATTTCAGCAAAGCATGAATAAAAAAGACTAAAATATCCTGAAAAAAATATATCATCAAAATATTTCAGCATGTCAGGTATTGAATGGAGAGAGAAGGAAAGGTAGAAATAATTAAATAATGAAATGAGGGAAAAAAAAGTTATTTTGGAGCATCCACTAACATTACTGATTGCACAATGTTTCCTTCAGATGGGAACGAGTAAGTTTGTATACAAAACTAATGGGTTCAATGCTTAAAGCGATGTAGAATATCATTAAACTTACCTTGTTTGATCTCCACTTGCTAAATTTCCAGCTTCTTGTGCACGTAACCTCTTTCTAGAATGCATGAAGTCATAGACCATATCTGTCCAGCCACGCGACTTCAAAGTTGACTTTGCTTCATTCCCAAGACTGAGTTATATTTTGAAACATAGTATAAGAATCAGGCATATAATGAAATTTTTAGAAAGAAAACATCATTAGAAATTCAGAATCAGACATAGTGAATAATTTAGCAAGTAGAGGTATCGAACTGATTGTCAAAGGAAATAAATACATAAATGTGAACAAGTGTGTATACAATTTTGGGCATGAAAAAAGAAGGTAACAAGCATGATTTCAGCAAAGCATGAATAAATAAGACTAAAATATCCTGAAAAAATATATCATCAAAATATTTTAGCATTTCAGGTATTGAATAGAGAGAGAAGGAAAGGAAGAAATAATTAAATAATGAAATGAGGGAAAAAAAAGTTATTGTGGAGCATCCACTAGCATTACTGATTGCACAATGTTTCCTTCAGATGGGAATGGGTAAGTTTGTATACAAAATTAATGGGTTCAATGCTTAAAGCGATGTAGAATATCATCAAACTTACCTTGTTTGATCTCCACTTGCTAAATTTCCAGCTTCTTGAGCACGTAACCTCTTTCTAGAACGCATGAAGTCATAGACCATATCTGTCCAGCCACACGACTTCAAAGTTGACTTTGCTTCTTTCCCAAGACTGCGTTATATTTTGAAACATAGTATCAGAATCAGGCATATAATGAAATCTTTAGAAAGAAAACAACATCAGAAATTCAGAATCAGACAGGGAGAATATTTTAGCAAGTAGAGGTGTCGAACTGATTGTCAAAGGAAATAAATATATAAATGTGAAAAAGTGTGTATACAATTTTGGGCATGAAAAAAGAAGGTAACAAGCATGATTTCAGCAAAGCATGAATAAATAAGACTAAAATATCCTGAAAAAATATATCATCAACATATTTTAGCATGTCAGGTATTGAATAGAGAGAGAAGGAAATGAAGAAATAATTAAATAATAAAATGAGGGAAAAAAGTTATTGTGGAGCATCCACTAACATTACTGATTGCACAATGTTTCCTTCAGATGGGAATGGCTAAGTTTGTATACAAAATCAATGGGTTCAATGCTTAAAGCGATGTAGAATATCATCAAACTTACCTTGCTTGATCTCCACTTGCTAAATTTCCAACTTCTGGAGCACGTGACCTCTTTCTAGAACGCATGAAGTCATAGACCATATCTGTCCAGCCCCACGACTTCAATGTTGACTTTGCTTCTTTCCTAAGACTGTGTTATATTTTGAAACATAGTATCAAAATCAGGCATACAATGAAATTTTTAGAAAGAAAACAACATCAGAAATTCAGAATTAGACACAGTGAATATTTTAGCAAGTAGAGGTGTCGAACTGATTGTCAAAGGAAATAAATACATAAATGTTAACAAGTGTGTATACAATTTTGCGCATGAAAAAAGAAGGTAACATGCATGATTTCAGCACAGCATGAATAAATAAGACTAAAATATCCTCAAAAAAATATATCATCAACATATTTTAGCATGTCAGGTATTGAATAGAGAAAGAAGGAAAGGAAGAAATAATTAAATAATGAAATGAGGCGAAAAAGTTATTGTGGAGCATCCACTAGCATTGTTGATTGCACAATGTTTCCTTCAGATGGGAATGGCTAAGTGACGGGGATGCCAAAAGACACGTAACTGATTCTTGTATGCCCTTCCCCACCAATAAGGTTATCGAAACAATAAAAAAAAAACAAATATCAAAGCCTCAACAGAATTAAGACTTTAACAAAACAATGTCAAACATTAACTAACTTTGATAGTCCAAACCTAACTACTAATGTCTCAATCTCAGCAATAAAAAACACATTCAAAAGTATGAGACAAAAAATATCAATATACACCAGAAAAAAAAAACATGCTTAGGCATCACTAAAAAAATATATTTATTTAACATATTAAACTCAAATTAGTAAGAAAAAAATTAAAAAAAAAAGATGAGTTTCATTATATCATACCCGTCCTTCATTTCTTGAACTCTTTCTTGAGACTGACCATCTTGGGCAAGCAAGATGCATGGAACCTCCAATATCTTTCTCTTATTTCCCAATAATTTAGGTTGGCTGTTGATGCCATTGCTTTCTTGCTTAAAGTTGTCAGGCCCTCTACCTGTTATTACCGTGCTTCTATCAGTTTCTTCCGGAGGATCTAATTTCACAGAATGCATATCAACTGTCCGAATATCAGAGTATCCAAGAATATCTTCCGGAGGAACTGGCCTTTGGTTAGTTCGAGAGAAAAAAAGAATATAAGCCTTTTCTGACAAAACTTGTTGCAAGGTTGCAACTGTCACACGAGAATCATCACAGCGATACCACCTACCCATTGCATCCTGTGAACAAAATAGGAAATTAGATTCTGGCATATTTGGGGATGAATGTATTGGCTACATAGTTGTGTAAAGGTGAACTATAAATTCACAAACCTTTATATAAGCATAATAGTGACCAGATTTCGGGGAGTCGCCTGAATGCACAATAGCACCAAAGAGCTTATATTTTGGTTGTGGATCCTACATAAACATGACTATTAGAAATGAAGGAAGCTAGATATAATATTAGAATGAGGGAAAAAAAGTGTAACATCCCGTCTAATTAAGAACCTAATTAAAATTTCAATTAGCAATAGGGTAGAATGCGGATTATATATATATATATACATGCTTGCTCTAGGACGGAATTCAAATTTTATTTAGGGATTTATTGGCATTACCATGGAAGTTAAGTACTTATTCTATGCATGTGAAATTTTAGGAATAATTATAACATGTAGGAAGCATAGTGTTATTTAGAATTATATGAGTACTCATCTAAAAGTATGCCACTAATTTTAAGTAAGGAGTAGACCCTTAGTAAATGATTAGAGGAACATAAAATCTTGAAGGTTTGAATTAATCCCTAATTAAGAAAACAATTGGACTTATATGAACACAATTATGTTGGTCTTAGGCCCTAGAATCCTTGACCTAGAAGCAACCCAAATTCCCTTCACCTTAACCCTCTCTCTTGCGTTTTCTTTTGCTGCACAACAGCCCCAACACTATGTGCTTTGTGTCTAAATAAAACACAGCCTATCCTTGCACCTCTTGACCGCCACCTTGCATCAACTTTTGGGACCCTTGAGTGTTTCCTTCTTTATGCATTTCCCAAAGCACTTTCTTCACATGACTCCTTATCCCTCCCTGCGCATGATATGTTGGATAGAGTGAATTTTGTTTGCTTATACTCTCTGGCAAAGACTGAAGCGCTGCAGCATGTGAAAGAAAGGAGCTTTTGCATGTTTGACCAAGCCTTCCCTCACCTATCACCATCATAACCTTCAACCCAATGCACATGAGTTGTCCTTGGATTCTTGGTTAGCACGCCTCCTTGCTGCATTGTGTAAGGAAAAGTTGTTGCATGATCCATCACTATCAAAGCTTTTCCACCTTGTTCGCATAGGGCTTTGTGAGAAGAAAGAGTTGTTACATGTTTTTCCTAACTTGTGCGCATAGGACAGTGAGTAGAGAAAGATGCTGCACATTTGACCTCAAATACTCCCATCCATCCCCATCAAAGTCTCCAACCTTGTGCGCATGAGTAGTCCTTGGTTGGTGTCCCTTTTGCCTTGCTTATCACGCCTCCTTGCTACATGTGAAGAGAAGAAAAAGCTGCTGCATACCCTCATCCATCACCATCAAACCACACCAGCCTTGTGCGCATAAGGCATGGCAAATCTTGATCTTTTTGCTGTCATTTTGCAGCCACAAAAGGCACCCTCTGATTCTGACTTTGCAGCCCTATTCCTCCTCTCCTTGCATGAATGCTTCTAGCTCCTCATGACACTTCTTGGCTGCCATTTACCTGTCTTTTTGTTAGCTCCCTAGGTGCGCTTAGTTCAAGAGAGGAACTTGCAATGACTTGTCTTAGTAGCCAAAGTTCAGCATGGTCATCCCTTGTGTTGTCACCCTCCTTCACGGTCTCATATGCGCAGCAAGGGTGCAGATTTCTGACCTTGCTTTTGAGGATTAGTAGCTCTCATCACATGGCAAGCCTTACCTCTTTAGCTTGTCCCATGTGCGCATAGGAAGCTGCATGTGCTGGCTTTTTGTGGCTCTTGGGACTGCATGACAGCTCTCCCTTACACTTCACGCAACCTTTGGAGTGAAGTCAACTTTGTGCAGGCTGTCACCTTGCTCTTTGGGAAACCTCACCACTCCAACTCTACATAGGGCAATAGCTATCATACCTTCTTGTCTCTTCTCACTGCACATTCAGATCTGAACTTGGAATCCTTTCCTTATTCATGCTTAACTTACAACCATTGAGTGGACCAAAGCTCCTCACCCTCTGAACTCGACTTGGACAGCTCCCACACAGTCCTAGCATGCGCAGAATTTTGCTAACCTTGCAGCCCCTGACCTTGTCTTTTCTTGTCAAACTTTGCAGCCATCGTTTTTCCCTTGTGACATGCGCAGACTTGGGCAGCAAAGTAAGCTTATGACTTGTTGCTCTTAGCAACTCTTTCAGATTTGGTTCAACTCTAATGAAAGTCATTCATCCAATAGGAGTGAGGTGATGCAGGCTGCACAATAGACTATTGGCTGGAAAATATCATTCTAGCAAGACTTGGAAAAATTTCTGATTTGCTTAGCCTTTAAATCAGCCTTAACCCTTCACCTCTCCCTCATCCACTTTGAACCGTGACTTTCACCTTGCTGCAGCCAACCAAGTGGTGGTACCATTCCATTCCCTCATCTCATTCTTTAAACCGAAACAACTCTAGTCATCCTCCTTATTTCTCAGCCTTGAACTCTTGAGTAGGACATCAAACACCTAACCTCATCTCCCCCTTTTTCCTTGTTGACCGAGATCACCATACAAGAAGGTGCAACATTCATTTCCTCCTCATTCCTTAACACCTAGTCCAACCTTCATGAAAAGCATCTTTCTGTTTTGATGTGACCAAAACCTTGAGTCTTAAGAGGAACCTCCTTATGCTGCACGATTCAATCTTGATTCTCATCCTTCACCCATCCTCTCTGTACACTCGGTCACCATCTAGGAGGGCTGGACTTATTCTGTTCGTGGAGCACAGTTAGTGGAGGTGCTGCACTTGCCGCTAACGTGAACCTTGTGGGCTACAAGAGGTAATCCTAGTTCGAACCCTTACCTCCTCCATCCTTTGTTCGGTTGGCATTTGCATATAATGGACCGTTTTCTTTCGCCACTGTCCATCCATTAATTCTGCCTTTTAAAACAACATTAGGGGTTGATGTATGCAAGCTAAAATTATGTTATATGAGCATAGTATATGGCTCACTTGGAACTTTGGGACAGCTTGTATTTTTAGCACACCATGAAGTGTAAAATGTGAATAAAAGTCATGAACCTAGTGCATGCTTGCCCCTAAACCTGATTTGTTAGTATGGAAATAGTGTCCTTGTGAATATGGTGGACTGTTTTGTGGGACTGCATCATACTCCTAGCTCTTCATGCATCAAACTAATTCACAGCATGTTTATTAGTCCATCCTAGCGCCCCATATATAGTTTAGATGAGAATGAGAATTGAAATCTTTAATCTTTTGTTAACCGATTCTGCCTTGGTTTGAACCTTGGAATTTGTTTGTATTTAATCATTGGTAACTCTTTTATAAGGCAGAATATTGTTAAGTATGAAAGCTTAAAAACCATATTTGTATGCATGTGGGAACCTAGGGGAAAATGTAGATTTTGTTGCTGTATAAATTCATTTATGATGAGATGAAGTCAGAATATTATTTCCCTAAGAGGAGCTTTTTTTAACCGAACCCTCTTATGAGGTAAACAGTGGGAAAATGGTAGTTCTAGCAAGGGATAATATTATTCTTAGGGCAGTATCTAGTATTGGCACTAAAAACACTTCAATTCGATGAAGGTGCATGAAATAGAAGCCTAGGACTTGTTGGTGAAGTATTGGAATAGCATGAAATAAATTCTGATTGCATATGTATATGTATCTATTTGATTAGGTGCACAAGATCTTAGCTCTTGGAATGTTTGATTGATATGTGGATTGATGATGTTTGGCAAAGAATGTTAAAGACACGAGGTAAGTGTCAGGCGATATTACCTAATGTGACTATTGACTACTGGTATAAAATTGTGACATGATGCTCCATATGCCGTAAAAATATTATGTTCCATTATGATGAAAGGAAACTGCCAAAAAGGTGCCGTGATGGCTATATGATTATGAGGTAAAGACGTTATGTGGCAGCATAACGCGTACGAAAGGTATATAAGCATGCACCTTACATCATACCGCATTTTTACGCTTTGTGTGTGAAAGCATAGCATGACATGCATATATCATGATCATATAGGCCTTGTTTTAGAATAGTTATGTACAGGACCATGTGTTTGAGCAAGCATCATATAGGCATCCCCAAGGTACCGGGGTATGGGACACTTGGCATCAGTCCGCATAGGCCCACAGATGGAATCCACATGGAGCTCAGGTGCCAAGGGTATATTTGATTCCACTGTGAAGTGCGCGCACGACGGTGCTAAAAGCGCAAAGGAAAGGCGTTATATACGCAATATATATATGATGAAAAGAAAAGGCGTTATATGCGCTATATATATGAATATGATGAAAAAGAAAAGGAACAAGGATATGTTGAAGTGACTGTTTATGATTTTGTGCCTAGTTAATACTGTTATATTACTGGTTTTGTTGCCACACTACTGGGATTTTTCTCACCCCTTCGGGGCTGCTATTTTCCAAAATGGCAGGAGGACGTAAGAGCGGTTAAAGAAGTTTGCTGTTGCTTGCTGGTGCTTGGATTTTTGCTGTTACTGTTTGATTGTTGGATGACTGTAATGCTTTATATTTTGGTACCCTTGGATGA